>JANUFT010000023.1:17627741-17868011 GCA_037127435.1 Epinephelus malabaricus | reverse complement strand
CCCGAAGTATTTGTAAACAACAAGGCAATTCCCTCAATAGTGAAGCTGATTTGTGTACTTGTGTTTGAAATGGTCTCTATTAAGCCATGTTTAATGTGTGTTTCGGGTGTGTTTTTAATCAACTAAACTGTACAGCACTTCACAGAAACCTCCTCCGCCCACGAGCGTTTTGGAGGTGCAACTGCAGAGTGACACGGACACACCACTGCACAAGTATAAATGCTCAGAGCTGGTGCACCTGCTTAGTTTCTTATATTTGACACCAACTCCAACTCCATGATTTGCTCAATTTTTTTATACACATCTTTATAGTTAGAGGTTAAGCTCTTGCACACCAAAGTCTACTAGAGTATGTGCATTGGTATACACATATGACTATTTTCTAAGATAAAGCAACATCTAACAGCTTTGCAGCAAAGTGTAATTATTTTTCTAGTGTATCACGTTCTCCTTTAAACTTGCATTGCACACTATTAATCACTTGGAAATCCAATTCCTTGCTTGTATAATGCAGCAGTATTCGAACTGTCTGTCACTGAACACCAACACAGTAAGATAAGAGCTGTTCTTCAACTCTCACTGTTTACAAGCAGATGGGTCACTTTTCTCTGTTTAGCACATGGATGATATAACCGGAGTGTTGTTGGCAGACATGTTGGTCATGGTTATCAGCATTTAACATTCAGGGAGCTGGATTTTAAAATAAAAGCTTGTAGGTGGTAACAGGAGTTTACTGGAGGATACTGGACAGGGCTTGATTTTCAAAATAAAAGCCCATGATGGTAATATTAGTTTACAAAGGGGCCTAGACAAAAATTAATTCTCAAGATTAAAACCCATTGATGGTAATATGATCAAATTGAAAACTTTTTAAGTTCTTAGTAGTTTCAGTGAATTGAAAAACTCTTTAACTTCACTCTACATGATATATATATAAATATATATAAACCTCCTGTGAGAAGGTCTGCCTGCACACACCCTTCTTTTTGTGTTTATGTAAATGTATGCAAAACAACACATAAAGCACACTGGTCTTGTTGCATGGTGGTACAGCTCAATCCGTCTCCCTGCAGTGCACAGGTAAAAGAGCAGCGTCTGACCAAGTTATATTTCAAACAGTCATACACAATCCGAATAGTTTTCTGCGACCAATTATGTGGCACCAGGATGTCATAAATGGTGTTACCTGCAGTCAGGAGGATATTGAAGGCAGTTGGGTGCCAAGCCAGGATTCCAACTCGCTTACTGTGTCCCTCGAGGGTCACAATGGCCTCAGTCATCGGGCTCGTCAGGCCCCCGTCTGGGATCTGCCACACCTTCAAACCACCAGACACAGCAGACATTAACTTGTGAATGTGTTCCATTCAGGTGCATGAGAGCTACTGGTGTTTTATACCGTGTATTAATATATAACAGCAGAACTTTTGGGGGTCACAGGCCAGGAAACTATGAGCAACAATATGTCACTTCCTTTAATTGGAGAAGAGAGAGTGTGTAAACCCAGTTTACACACTGAGATGAGGGTTACCTATGTCATGTGACAATGTTTGACACCAATAACTGATGAAGGGCCACAAAACCACCTGCGTACAAGCTTGAAAAACCTCAGCAGTGTAAACCTGCCTTTACTGTGCAGTCCTCTGAGGCACTTGCAATTATGTTGTCGTCATGAGGAGACCACTGGATGTCCAGCACTGGTGCTGCATGGCCGCACACCGTGGGACAGGACTGATCGATTCTGCCGCTCTGTGGGAGAAAACAAAAAGTTAAAATCACGACACTGTGGCAGCTGACTGGAGAAACTTTAACACACTGCAGGACTATAACCTTTGTCCACTATCTGACTTTGAACTGTAAAAGCATTACACTGAGCGAGGCCTCACTTGCTGACATATTGCTTTTAGCATCAGAGTAGAACACAGGAAACAGGCTTTTAAATCATATTGATCCACTGTTTATTTGACGCTGAATGTGATGCAGACGGGGCTGAACCTTGCTGATCGGAACAACGAGGAAGGCCCCTCCTCCGCCGGCCTCGATGATAACGGCGATGAATTTGGGGTTGACGGCGCAGAGGGGGCTGTCCCACGTCACGCGGGACACTCGGACATCGTCGATGCAGTGCTCAGCTTTCCACGCCTGGGCGAAGACGTGGCGGAACTTGCTCTGCCTGACCACACCTCGCCTGAAAGACATGTCTGTGGAGAAAGGACAAACATGACCAGTGAGTGATGTGGCACAAACACCTGAAAACAGTGATGAAAACAAGAAAGCAAAGAGGAACTTAATACTTTCTGTCGTAACTTTAAATAAATGTGCAATGATTTTAAAATGTTTGATTAGGCCTAATTGTTTCAGTCAAAACTAGTTTTCTTGCACCACTTAAAATAAAGAATGCCTCGCAACTCCCCATGAAGCTGTTGACCCACAGTTGGGGTTGGGATCTTTGATATTAAAATGTTTTAGGGCTACTAAAGGGGAATATCACCAATTTACAAAAAGGCAGACATGTTATTCCTTAAGTCCAAAACAGTCTAAAAATATAAGTAAAAACGAACAAGTGACTTTCAAATCTAAAAATTAGAATGCTAAAAGTCAAATTTGTGATGTCATAGAGTATTAAGTTTGGAACTGCTCCATAGATGAGGAATTTGGAAAGATCTAGACCCAACTGGGTCGTGGTGCAAAAGTGGGTTGTGGGTCCATTCTGAATGGACCACAAGTGACTTGCAAATGTGTCAAGTTTGTAAAAATACGCACTTTATTTTTTAGTACAATACAATTCCAGCACAGAGCTTTTATCTTGAGATGCCGTTTCCTGCTGTAGAGTGAATGATTAACAGACAGCTACTTGACAGAGACAACAAACTACCTCGACGACATGGCCAAACACAAGTGTGATGCTGAATATATTAAAATGTGGGACCTTGAACTAATGACAAAGTAGAAATCTGGACCCCGTGGCTGAACCAGTTCGAAACCACTGATCTAGATGACACTGAGAGCAGCCAGAGGAATGCTTTGAGTACATGGGGACATTTTCTCTTTCAGAACTGTGAACACTACAATAGAGTAAAGCTCATTTGGGTGTAGAAACCAAAAAGAATCTGTGGGTCCACAAAATCAGTCTCCCATTCATTGTCTATGGAGCAGCTCCAGCTCCAGACTTTATACTCTATGACATCATAGGTTTGAGACATCTCTGGTTTCCGGTTTTGAGAGAGAGGGGAGCTCACGTTCACAAATAATGGAACTTTCCTGGCCGTGGAAATAACATCCTGGAATTCTTCATTTAAGTAGTGTTCCCCTTTGAATTCACAATTCCAGGCACTGCTCAAGTGTCTTCAATGTGCCACCGTAATGGTATGGAAGATTTGATTTACTAAATGTGTTTCACTAGGACCCACACAATTCTTTGTTTTTGGATAAAAAGCTGTTTTCTCTAAGCATTTCTTTTTTTTCTCCCACAGTTCTGATTTGCATGTGTTATTTGAACGTATACAGCAGTACTTGTCCAACCTGTGATGTTTGATAAATAGCTTATAGTTTGTAAACCCATGTGGGATGGGTTTAATGATTGACATGGACATAAAAACTAACTACACACACATGCAAAATGATTGCTTTAGTCATTGCAGTTGCTAAAAAGCAGAGCAACTTAACTTTGTTCTAGCATTATGCATCTGCGCACAGCTAATTAAGATCCATACACATTCAGTTACTTTACAGCCAATCCTTAACATCTTTAGGGGTTGTTAGCGAGAGAGAAAAGGGGGCTGTCAAAACAGCAGGCAAATTCTTTCATACTGGGAGTCTGTCCTGAAAAGTACAGTCAGGCTCCAGTGGACAAAAGGGCATGATCCGCTTGAAACCAAAACATGCTGTGGCAGAGAGGGGAAGGGGGTTGGGCAGTCCGAGCTGCTGAGGCAGGGGAGCCAGTAACCCTATATGCCATCTCTCTAACGCTTCAC
This sequence comes from Epinephelus malabaricus, assembly GCA_037127435.1. Classification (NCBI taxonomy): domain Eukaryota; kingdom Metazoa; phylum Chordata; class Actinopteri; order Perciformes; family Serranidae; genus Epinephelus; species Epinephelus malabaricus. The sequence continues at coordinate 17,864,040 of JANUFT010000023.1, read as the reverse complement.
AGTTGTCAAAGCAAATTGTATTTTAGCAGGTAGACAGGCTCCATTTTTGTTCACAGCAGCTTGTGAGGCACATCCCTGCACCTTTGTATAGCAGAGCCCAAGACTGTCACACATCCATCGGTATTTATGTCCTAAATTGTGATCTACAACATTAGGAAGCTTGTAATTTCATATTATACTGTTGCAAAATACCCACATAGTATTTTACATAATTTATGCTGGGGTTTCTTTTGTTGTCTGCACACAGTGCGAGGAAATGTAGATTTCGCAAAGAGTAACTACAGGCATGAGCAACAAAGGACGTGCAGCAATGCGTAGTTTATCCCAGAATAAGACATTTGGAGGAAATGGCAGGGTTATGAGTCCGGAGCACAATAGCATACCTGGCTTTCGACCTCTCCTAATTGGAAAAAGGATCACCAAAGACTCGGGCGTGACAGGAGGAGGCCAATAAAATAATCCGCCGCCAGCAGTAGTAACTTAATCCTCTCCTGTGTCCAGGCAGGCGTTCACGTCGATTGCGCAGACCTATAACAAAATACGTCCATTAGAAATAAGCACACATCCGTTTTGTTGCAGAATTTGCAGCTATTCTCATGTTGGTTACTCAGTAATTACGCATGTCTGCTGTAGTAAAAGCCGAACCTGAAAGCGCATGTCCCGTGCTGAGATATGTCTACATTAAATGGTGCACAGCGACGCTGAATGGAGCCAAGCTGATGGTGGTGGTGGTGGTGGTGGTGTGGGAAGAAATGCAGACGGTGTTCGCCCCCGTCTCCCTTTACAAACGGCTGATTTGAAGGATGGATTCGGCAGAATCCCAGACACTTCCGCTCATGGCAGGATATATCAAAGACACGCAGGAGTCAAGAGGGACATCATCCGTCTACATCCACATTCCTGTCTGACACACCGGATGTGTTTACACCTGCCAAATATGCCTTGAATTCGCAATGAAATATAAGCTAGTTTTAATGACCGAACCACCTAATTATTAAAATATCATTCATATGTGGTGTCCAGTTTCACCTTACTGCGCATGCGTGAAACAAAAAAAAAGCATCTTTTTTCTTTATACACTTGTTTTTGAAGATACGACTTTTGTAACTATTCACAAAGAGGCTGGGGCATAAAATCACATTTGACTCAAGCTTCAACTGACTTTGAAAGATAAAGATGGTTGTACGTTTAACAAAGGAACATTTTACGACAGCTTGTTTGCCGTAATGCACCTCGCAAACCAAACGCTCGCAAATCACATTTACCATGTTGCCATGGTAAAGTTACGGCAAGCCGGACGCGTTTCAGTGTTTCTGCTGTAACACTTGGACAGATAATTCGCAAAAGGTTAGTCAGTATAAAATATTTTATTTAAAAAAAAGTAACACAGACACAATAATATATTGTAACGAAATAACTAATTTTAATACAGAATTCTATTAAAACGTGAATGTTTTGTCTTTATTCATACATTTTTATTATTTCAATTGTAATAGCATTTTATTTTGGCAGAACCAATGTGTTCAATGTGTCAGTGGCCCTACAGCGCCACCCAGTGTTCAACATGGCACAATGCAGGTTCATTATTTGTTCTCAATAAAGTGGTGTTTTAAAGTTGGTGAAGCGAACGGCGGTGTTCGCTGCACTAACACAACGACCTCACATATAAACCACATTAATGTCATATTTCAGTACCATGTATACTTTATATACAGTGACGTAGCCTCCATGCAACAGGTGGCTCCGTGGCGCAATGGATAGCGCATTGGACTTCTAGGCTGAGGTGAAGTGATTCAAAGGTTGTGGGTTCGAGTCCCACCGGAGTCGCATTTTTTGTTCGCGAATGATCGCCAGTTGGTACGTTACGTGTTAGCTGTTCCTCTCTAGCATAGACTGGATGCTTGAACTATCAAAAATCCAGTTTACACTTAAGTCAGGTTAACTTTGACTTTTTTATTTGCATGCAACCCAGCGTCAACACAACTGAGTACTACTCTCTGTAATGAGTGCGTGATAAATGTTATGCTGTAGTTTAAATTAATTTTATATTATGTAACTGGCGAGGAGAAAGTTATCGTTCGCTAAACTAGCTAGTTAGCAGTAAATAATCAGCTGGAGGTGTTAAGTTAGCAAGATACAATCAAATTGGTTTCCGGTGGTGTCCTTCAAAATATAACATTCTCGGGATTAAAACAAACAAACCAAAAAACCACCAGAGCCAAGTGCTGTACTTTATAATTCACTATATTTGCTTATACTTATCGTTGCTTTTTACATGTAAAATCATATGATAAATTCATATAATATAAATAATAATAATACATAATCTACCCAAATACTGACACAATGTACTATTACTTTGAAGGCCAAAAAAAGCTGGTTTCATCCGGCTAAGCTGTTAGCTTGAAGCAGCCAATCGGGAAAACAATGTAGCTAATGCTAACTGTTTGTTTCTAGACGAGACCAAATTGTGTTGCACCGGGTGTAACCAACGAGCTAACGTTAGGCTAGTTAGATGTAGCTAGCTAGCTTTAGATTCTTGTCGGCGTACGCAGCTGTAGAATGAACATTATACACACGATTATTGAGGGATACTGAGGAAAGTCGTTGGTGTCACTTTATTTTACAACCACACTGCAGTTGTCGTCGACGTCTTCTGCTTAGTTATTTTCACCATTAGCTGTCCCGTGTTGGTCAGTTAGCTACGTTAGCTCGATACAGTAGCGTATGGGTGTCAAAGTTAGCTGTGACTTCACCGGGTGTCTGGTTGCCTGATCTCACATTTCGGACACGTCAAGGTAAACATTTAGCCATTGACGAGTTTGAAAGCTAGCTAGCAAGCTAACGATTGTTGAGCGGCGTATCTTGCTTGAGTCGCATTGTAAATATGCACTTGTCAGCCGGTGTATTTCGAGCAAACGTGTCAAATTGGTGTTTCTTTACTTTAGCTCCTGTTCGAGCAATGAGCTGTTATTACCCGAGACTCCCACTAGCTTTGGAGCTAACGTCGGCTAGCTTCTGGTGTCAGCTCATCAATATGTCAGGAGTTTTACACAGTTTATGCTGTTATCATCTGGTTTTCTTTGTTCAAAATACTTGCACGACTGTCACATGTACCTGAGATAATAATAATAGCACATTTAAAAGCTTGCCATCATGTTAAATAATGATATATAGTGTATAAGTAAATAGTCAAAATCACATTAACGTGTTTTAAACACGTCACACCCTCTTTTATGCACATCTAATTCCAGCTTATGCTCCAGTTTTGCAAGTAAAATATAACAGCAGTGGATCTGTATTGACTCCATGGTTAATCTTTGACCTGTCACTCCACACTGAAAGATCAATATCAACCACCAGTAAGGAATTATATTAGTGTAACGTTAGTATACAATGCTGAGATGGTTCAGCATTAAAGTAAGGCTTTGACGAACAAATAATTTCATTGTGAATTAATCATTTCAGCCTCAAAATGTCAGAAAATAGGGGGAAAAGGCCTACTGCAGTTCCACAAAGGCCATGATGACATATTGAAACGTCCTGCATGTTGGATTAACAGTCTAACATCCAAAGATACTCAGTTTAATACCACAGAACATCAAGAACGTTAGCAAATATGAGCATTTGAGAAGCATGGATCAGTGATTTTGTTGCATTTGTGCCTTAAAAATGAGTTAAAATAGTTTGTGATTAATTTTATGCTGACCCACTAAATGTTTTATAATTTCAGCCCTATGTGAGAGCACACACACACACACACACACACACACACACACACACACACACACACACACAGTTGTGTCATTTCTAAGACTTCGGACTTTCATTTTCCTTTTAAGGTTCCTCAAATCTATCTCTTGATTTTGGGGGCTGTGATGTCGGAGCCCAAGACCCCCACTCCCACTCCTGCTGGCGACACATACAAAGGATGGGTGTTCAAGTGGACAAACTACATCAAGGGTTATCAGCGGAGGTGGTTTGTCCTGAGCAATGGGCTGCTGTCATACTACAGGTACACTTTTCTTGTAGAACAGATAAAAGGAAGGAAGGACATAGCTTTGATCATGTCACCAGAGAAATCAGTCAGCCTTGATCTGCTGTCAGTAATGTTTACTTACACCCAAATAGCTGTTGATTAAGCAGGAAACAGTCAACCTCACCTTATCGATATTTCTTTCCTAAATTAATATGATTTCCCCCTCAGTATTGGTGTATGGTGTATTTTCTTCTTGGCTCAATCTCCTTTGATTATTAGGACCCAGGCGGAGATGGGCCACACGTGTAGAGGCACAATCAACTTGGCCACGGCAACTATCACTGTGGATGACGCCTGCAACTTTGTCATCTCCAATGGCGGGGCACAGACGTATCACCTGAAGGCCAGCTGTGAAGTGGAACGTCAGCGCTGGATCACTGCCCTGGAACTGGCCAAAGCCAAGGCGGCCCGCATGCAGGCTGAGTCAGGTAAAACATACACACACACAGGCAGATGGAAAAAAGTGCTTTGTGAACCTGAGAGAGTGTTATGAGAGTGGCAGATGTTTGTGAAGGCTTTTTTAAGCTGATGTTTATTTTGCTTCCTTGTTGCTTTGCTTATTAACAGATGACTCGGGGGACGACTTTTCCCCATCGTCCCCACCGGCGGCGCCCGGACAAGGTGGCGGGTCACAGAACTCAGAGGTTCAGTCTGCTCTCAGAACACTAGGCAGCAAGGTGGAGGATCTCAGCACGTGCAACGACCTAATTTCAAAGCATGGCTCTGCCCTCCAGAGGTCAGGCTTTAACACTCTGTTGCTCTCTGTTTGCTTCACTCCCGCTTCGTCAGTCCAAAGTTTCTCATGTCTTTTGTATCTTAACTTTTATCTCATCTGAAGAATCCAAAACATTAGGACTAAAAATCCACTGATGTTTACTAATGTTTAACATGTTAATGCAATTTACTTTTAAAGTAATATCTTTATGTCTAGAATATAACTCTACTGCTGCATGTTACTCTTGCTTTGGAATTTACATATTCAGTTTGGGTGTGGTGTTGCACTATTTACAAATGAGCAGGCAGCCTTGATTAAGAAAAAATACTGCAGTTAACAGAAAAAAACAAAGTTTTAGAGTAATAAAACCATTAAATCTCAGGTTAATGGCCCTTTACTCTGTTATTTGATGATATATTGTGCTAGCTGTTTATCCATGTTTGACACTTTGATGTTCACTTCAGGTCTTTATCAGAACTGGACAGTTTGCGTCTGACTGGAGAGGCTGGGGATAAGATTCGCCAGGTGACAGAGAGGGCCACGCTGTTCCGCATCACTTCTAACGCCATGATTAATGTAGGTTTAGCCTCTTCTCTCATGATATCTATTTCTGTGGAAATGAGAGTGGGCTTTGTGAATCTACACTCTGTGCAATCTGCACAGCAAATTAACAGGCCAAAATTGCTCATATTAATTGGATCAGGGGTTTCAGTAGTTCTGGTCTGACCCTGTTTTATGTTTTCCCGCACAGGCGTGCAGAGACTTCCTCACGTTGGCTCAGGCTCACAGCAAGCGATGGCAGAAGGCCCTTCAGGCAGAGCGGGACCAGCGAGTCAGGTTGGAGGAGACTTTAGAGCAACTGGCCAAGCAGCACAACCACCTGGAGCGAGCGTTCAGAGGAGCTGCACAGGCTAACGCTACTGCAGACAACAAAAGTAAGACGTGACTCCCAAGTTCCCAAGCTGCAGTTTGGATATGATCACTTGTTTCCTGACTGATTCTTCTTCTTCCTTTGTACTCAGGAGAGTCCTTCCTTTTTCTACTCCAGTATCTTTATTTTACTGATTTTTTTTTTTTGTGTAAGTCTTTACAGATGTGAGAATCCACATGACTATAAACCTCATAAACAAATAGACCAGGTGATTAAACCAGTAAAACCACAGAATAAAGAAGTTTCACATTAAAAATCAGTGTGGCTCATCACAAAGGGGCTGGGGGCCCAGGGTCCTGTCAGTGCTTACTAACCTTTTTTCCCTGATATCTTACAATGCAGACATTCAGGAGGTTTTTATCGAGACCTGTATTATCAGCAGAGGTCTCCTCCTCTCCAAAAAAAAAAGACCCAATGATTTAAACTGATAAAGACGAGATAAAGCAATTTCACATTAAATATCAGTGCTTATCTAATTTTGTTTGGCACAGCAGGGCCTGGAACTGAGCTGCCACTAATGTTTGCTCTGCTTGTTTCTCTAATAACATAAAATCCAGTGACTAAAATGCTTACTCTTGACCAAGATCTTAAAAGTTTATTGTCAAGATGACTTAAAACTGTCTAAAAAGTAAATTTATGACAACCCTGGCGCATTTGCAAGGGGATTTGACACCACTGACAGGCGACAGATTTCTCTGGGTTTGAACATTGTTGGAAATGTTTGGGATGATGTAAGTACACATCCCAAGGTGTTGTCATTTTCAGACATTTTAACGTGGAGAATTTAAATGCTATATCTTTAAAAAAGTGTAATCAGGTTTTTAGTCACTATATTAGAAACACTGACTGATGTGTTTCTTTCTAAGGTGCTGCCGGGCCGGGAAAAGGTGAGGCCAGTGACGAGGACGACGACAACGAGTTCTTTGATGCCATGGAAGAGGCTCCCGAGTTTATCACTGTACCCGCAGATCCCCAGTTCCACAAGTCAGTGCGCACTCACCTCACTCTCACTCGTCCCACATGCGCTTGTTTACAAGTGCATGTGGGGTGAGAAGTCATACAAGGAAATCGTTTGTGAATTCCCCCAAGCCTCCAGTGTCTCTCTGACATATTTCTTGAACCTATTTCCTTGTGTGAAGTTGGCACAAGATATAATAAAGCCAGAAAGGCTGATGGCTCACACTTCCCTTATTTGTAAAATCCCTGATTGAGTTGGTTGCTCAGTATCAGTTGAACCAGTTTATGCTCCGTTTCCTTGTGTGTTTTAAATGGCTGTTTATGTAACCAGAAACCTTTCTGACACTGACAGAGTCTCTTTATTTTATAACCCCTTTACAGACGGTCAAGCAGTAACATAAGCGGTTTCAACAGTGAAATGTGTCCTGATGATCAATCGGTAGGTTCTGATCTGGCGTCTAGGATGAATGTTAAAAGACTGGTTCACTGTTTTTCAGCTAAAATCTCATGAAAATGTTTACTATGATTTTTTTAATTCTGAATTTAAATGCAAGGTTTTATTGAAAAGCTGCAGCAGGGTTGTAGATATCTCAAAACTGCTATAAACTATAATAAATCAGATCAGAAACATGTTTTGAAAAATCCAATTTCCAAAACTATTGTGCGGTGTATTGACGGGACTGTCTGTCTTATAGCTTAATGAGGAGCCTTTAGCGATGAACCAGGAGTCTCCCTCTCAGGAGCTGGTACCCCTGAAGAAGAGGCGAGCACGCATCCCAGACAAACCAAACTACTCTCTCAACCTGTGGAGTATCATGAAGAACTGTATTGGCAAAGAGCTGTCCAAGATCCCCATGCCTGTGAGTGTTTTTCTTCAAAGGTTACTCAAGATCAAGTGTGACACACAGGAAGTTTGTTAGTCGGCCTGGCCAGTTTCACCTCCTCTTCTGCTCTGCCATTTAATGCCTTTGTGTGGTCACATTAAATGGCACTCACTGTAACAAGCTAATAACAGCATGTTAAGGCGACGCATGTAAATCAAAGACTTTTGGCACTGACATGCTCCTGTGACGTGTGTTCAGCCGAAGCGGTGATCATCCCGATGGCTGCATTACCGGGTCAACGACATTCTTATACATCAGTGTCTAAAATAGCTCCAGTGACAGATTTAATGAGGGAGAACTGACAAACAAGATGTGTTTGTTTATTTTAAAAACTTTAGGGACCTGTAGATTCACATGTACGATCTTTATTTAGTTTCCTTTATCTGGAAATGATTTGTCATTTTCACAATATTCTGCTCTGTCATGCTTATGCTGCCGAAACGGCATCGTTCAGTCAGCGCGGCAGACACAGAAAGATAACTGATAATAAGAAAAAAAACAAGGTCCAGCAAGTCTCGAATGCAGACAGAATCATCATACATTTATTCGTCAAGCATTGACAATCTGACAGAACAAGGCAGTGCATTCTGAAAAATAACAGTGGCGTAACATGGCGGTAATGGTCATTTACCATTTCTGTAACATGGCGGCTTATGTCAGCCTCTGTTCTAAAAACTGTCTGTGGAGCAGCTTTATACCCTGTGACATCACAAATTTGAGTTTTAGCATTCTGTCTTTTGGGTTCAGGAGAGAGTTGCTGAGGTTTACTTATATTTTTGGACTCTATTTGACCTCAGGAATGACACGTATGGAATTTGGAAATGGGCATAGTTCCCCTTTAAATCTGGTTAAGAGCTAACCTGACGGAGAACTGGGACACCACTTCCCCTCACGTGAACGCGCGAAACCAAGGGGAAGGGCCATGACAAGGGCTAAGGGAAAGAAATGGAATTGGTCTTCGGTCTGTGAGGTCTTAGGGCTTGAGTCAACGAGTCTGTAAGGGATCCATTTGGGATTGGGGGATTGTATGTCGTCACAACGTCACACAACTCTGCCCCCCTTTCTGCGATTGCCTCTGTTTGAAGAAAAATACATGAGATTATTTCACCTGAAGACAGGGTGCCTTTTTTCCATGCTTGCTTTCATTAATTTAAGACTTACTGATTGTTGTTTTCTGTACTTGCACCTGCCTCACTAAAGTCTCTTGTCGGACCAGCCATCAGAGATGAGCGCCACTTCTTCCACTGAAAACTGATAATATCAATTTATATTTATAGCACAAACCTGGCACTTGCTTTTGCTTTTGCTTTGTTGTGTTGTAAGCATACAACACATGATCGCTTGCCACAAACATAAAAGAAGACCATAACAAAATACAGGTTGAAGCTAACTCTAGGAGACCAAAATAGACGTATGTGCTAACCCGGTTGCTACCTTTTTGTTAAGGCCTGATCACACCTGTGTGCTGTGTCCAGGAATATCCTGAACACTGCGAAATCAGATAACAATAGAACAATACAGGCAGAGAGCAGAGTCTCTGCGGAAAAACACACCACCACACACTGGTAGTGGATCATAAGTGACGATTGTGAGGGACTACTGTGTGAATCAGTACATTTTATCTTTAAATGTGTTATTTTATTGGGATAAAAAATGCAGTGTATCATCTTATTTTGTACACTCTGTAAGCAGCGTAGAAAGGCCCTGATAATAGTAATGTTCATTTCAAACTAAATGTTATCATCCCTATAAATGATGAGGAATGCAACCATTACTTCACATCCACATCACTCTGCCCTCTAGGTAAACTTCAACGAGCCCATTTCCATGCTGCAGCGGTTGTCGGAGGACCTCGAGTACCATGAGCTGCTGGATAAGGCTGCCAAGTGCCAGAGTTCACTGGAGCAAATGTGCTACGTGGCCGCCTTCTCCGTCTCTTCCTACTCGACCACCGTGTACCGCACGGGCAAGCCTTTCAACCCTCTGCTGGGAGAGACGTATGAGCTGGACCGCCGGAGAGAGAGTGGCTACCGCTCCCTCTGCGAGCAGGTGAGATGGAAAGAAACACAGAAAGATAGAGGGCTTCTAACAAGGAAGTGAAACTGAACAAAGAATGAACACGAAGAATGAAGAATGTCACGAAGGGAGATTTGGGGAGTCACATGTTACAGAGAAGTAGCAGTCATGTTTATGTAAACTGATCACATCAGGAATACAAGAAGGGCAGATTTAGAGGAGTGATGGTTACACAAACGTGACAGTGATAGTGTTTGCAGTCTTTGTGGTCACAGTTTAAACTCGTTTCATTACAGGTAATTATAGTCGCAGCATTTGGCATGAAAATTCAAGAAGCTCAGTGAAACAAAATATGACACAGCAACTTTCATTTTCCTCTGAAGCAATAAAGAATAAAGAAAAGCATGTTCAAAGAAGCAGAGACAGGAAATGATGGCGGGGGCGAGTGCAGGACACAGAATGGAGGCTTAATGTTGGAAAATAAGACTGGCAGAAAGGTTTCTGTTCCTGAAGACCAAGAAAATATATCCAGTTCAATAACTAATCCAATAAATTGTACTTTCAGGCAGTAAATCCGGTGATCAGGCAGCTGTGGAGAAGGCTATATTTACAGCATGGGCTGCTACACATATATATAGACTGGTACAGTTCTGTCACAAAGGCTTTAAATGGGTTAGTAGGAGAAACTATTAAGTCCTGTTGTGGATGAGTAATATAATTGGATTTGAGATTTACAGTGGGGGTTTTTATGCTCTGCTGTATAACAATAGGCTTTTTTCATGTATGACAGGTCAGTCAGTAGGTCTGTATGTCTGTGTCTATATATAACTTTTTATGGGGTCAAAACTGTTAGGGCGCAGTGTTAATTTCTGTCACAAAAACCATAATTAAATTTGTTAGTCAACGAACATTTTTCCCATGACTAAGACGCTAAGAGGTCACTAAACTCATTAAACACGAACTGTGACTTTATCAACTGTTACAGTACCGCAGCCAGCCAGCAAGGGGGCGATCAAGGTGTTTTGGCTTCACTTTTTGGAAGCTGTTGGCTGTCATGCCATATTATAATATACAGTCTGTGATTTTAACATGCAGTATTGTAGACGAAAAGTCACTTGTTTGGTCTATAAAGTGTCAGGAAATAGTGAAAAATGTTGGACAGTGTTTCCTAAAGCCCAAAATTGCATCCTTGAATGCCTTTTTTAATCCCTAACCCAAGGATATTCAGTTTGCTGTCATAGAGGAGTAAAGAAAACAAAAAATATGAACATTTAAGCAGCTAAATTTGGTGAATTTGACTGTTTTTCCTTAAAAAATAACTTCAGATTTATCACTTAACTAATTAGTCGGCAATTAATTTAATAGTTGACAAGTAATTGATTAATTGTTGCAGCTCTGCTGTTTTGTTTTTTGTCAGTGTGGCCATGGTTTCAATTCTAACACTTGGTATTCAGTGTAGAACTAACCTCAGACAATTTATTCAGCAGCTGGGTAACAAGACGGGAAGCTTTAGCTGGGCCAGAGGAGAGGAAGCATTTATATGGGCCCATGTTGGTTGTACTGCTTAAACTGATACCACAGGACCATCAGACTAGACACTTTTTGCAAAACCTTAATCATTCAACGTGTTTTTTCATGAAATAATGATAAGATCAAGTAAAAAAAAAAAGATAAACTAATTAGTTTAAGCGGGATTAGAAATGTTAAAATATAATCTGACGACTGAAATGTCAAATGTTCTCATCGACTAATACTACTAAAATAGTTGTGGTTGTCTTTAGCTAAGTAGAGACTAAAATGTCCTTTAGTAAACTAAAACTAACATGATGAGATTGACTGAATATGATGACATCTAACGAGGACATGTGACCCAGGACTAAGACTAAATAGCTGACAGAATAAACACTATGAGGGAGGAACCAAACCTACAGAGCAGTACCACTCAAGGACCACTTTTTGATGCCTCAAGTTATGTTCTTTTTTTAAACCAACTGAACCCTTGATGTTATTTTCACCTCTCTCTCAGGTGAGTCACCACCCCCCTGCGGCAGCACACCATGTGATCTCCGATCGTGGCTGGACCCTGAGACAGGAAATCACTGTTGCCAGCAAGTTCAGGGGCAAATACCTCTCGATTATGCCTCTAGGTAAGAGACAGATCTCATCAAAACATATTAAGCATGCTTTGCGGTCTGATGATGACGTTGGTCGAGGGTGTGATCACAATTTATTTCCTGAACACGGCTGGAGTGGATGAACCGTGACTGCAGTGTTTTTGTGAGGGATCAGTGAATAAAGCTTGAGGAATGTATCAGACACACCTTTGCTTCATGGAAGGCTATCTTTAGGATGTTATTGAGAAAACCAAACAATGGTTTGCTCTGTCACATGAAGCTTATTTGGTTCCGCTGTCTACTCTTTCCTTGTAGGCACAATTCACGCAATCTTTGAAAAGGGCAACAATCACTACACATGGAAGAAAGTTACCACCACAGTGCACAACATCATCGTAGGAAAACTGTGGATCGATCAGGTGAGACTGACGGTTGAAAGTATGATGACAGTTGTGGCATATGTACATTTGACTTTTTTATACCCTGAAAAAATGCACAGCCTACCTTCACTCTATGTCAGTATACACTTAAGCATTTTAATATTTATTCATTAATAACTCTTTATTCTTTTTCCTTGTTAGTGTTGATAGCACCAAGGTTATTAAAGTTCATGAAAACTAACTGAGACACGGGGCGTCGGTGGCTTAGTGGTAGAGCAGGTGCCCCATGTACAAGGCTGTTGCTGCACCGGCCCGGGTTCGAATCCAGCCTGTGGCCCTTTGCTGCATGTCATCCCCTCTCTGTCTCCCCCTTTTACACTTAACTGCCCCCCCCCCCAAAAAAAATCCCAAAACACAACTAACTGAGACACTAATATGAACTCACAAAACCAACTGAAATAAAATAAAATATACAGGAAATGTCTTTAGTTATAGTTTCGGTTGAACTTGTGAACAACACACGCATGAGGAAGCAGTCACTTTATTCAGCGGCTGGGAAACGTTTATTCAGACTGGAATGTTTAAATTGCTAGGACTGTGTATCGCCACTAACTTCCTGAATCAATCAATTTCAAGTCACAAGTTTTAGATTCGATTTCTGATCAGAGATCGATTCGATTGAGGATATTTCAGTTACAATGCCAATTTTTGCTAGTATGTGAAGGAGATTCTCAGAGAACTGATACTGTAGACTTCACAAGAAATTATTTAAAAAGAACAAATTCAGAGCAGGACTACAAGTGAATATTTTCTAACTAAATGTTTCTAGAGTAGTAACAGTTATATTACAACAGTAACGTCACAGTATCAACTCAGTATCTCACTGGAAACAAATCTAAATACAGAGTTAAGTTTAGAAAGACTAAAGAACCCAGACATCAGTCAGTATCAGTCCTCCTGTCCTCTCTGCTCCTCTCTCTGCTGCTGAAGAGACTCAGACATAAACAGTTGTTGTTTCAGTTTGTTAGTGACAATTTGCTGTTAACTGGAAAACGTGCTGTACTTGTTTACAGCACAACATCAACAGCGGTGGATGAGAGAAAAAAACGTATATTAACATTATTGATCTCTGATTTTACGAATCGATATCTGGTCATTCAAATGAAGATCGATCTGAATCGGATGAAGTGATTATTTTAACCCAGCCCTACACATGGCTGTGAGTCGAATGCCTTTACAAAGTGCTGTTTGTTATGTAGTACCCATTCTGAACCTCTTAAATCTTGGCCTGAAAAAATACCCCACGTTATTAAAAAAACACTCAAACCAAACTAATATAAACTTCCCAAGCACTAAATAACATAGATGATCCGTGAAAAAAAAGTCACACTTCTCTGCCTACTCTGTTGCCTTGTAGCTCTTCCAGTAGCCTTGCTGCATGTGAATGAAAACAGCCAGTCAGAGCTGAGGAGTCACTAACTTACACACAGCTGTCAATCACGTCAATCACTGCTCCTTAACTGTGGTCAAACTGTCAAACTAGGCAGCGCTGATCAAATATGAATCAAGATTTTGTCACTGCGTTGCCTATTTTTCACCTTAAATATTTTCAGAAACATGTTTAGTGTACTGTTTTGCTGTAAAATGATGTCTGTTAGGGCTGAGCAATATATCAAAAGTATATTGACTAGGGATAGACCGATATGGATTTTTTAGGGCCGATGCCGATGCCGATTTTTTTCCATCACCCTTAGCCGATGACCGATTATGGACTGCCGATTTTCTTGAGCCGATATTTGGGGCCGATACTGCTTTTGCTCCCTCAATTTACATCAAAAAAATGACACCATGATAACAAATATTACAGGTCTCAAGTTTAAAATAAGAAGCATTTATTGAACAGTAAAAAATACTAAAACAAGATGGAAGGTTGAGGTAGAACAGGTAGAATATTATTATTATTATTATTATTATACATTCAAATAAAAAAAAAGAGTTCAGTGCTCTTACATCTTCCAGTAATGTCTTTATAAAATAAACAAATATTTAAGCTGAAGCATAAATAAAACAACAACTACTGTACACAGTAGGATTCGCTGCATGTGCGCTGCAGGGTCTTCCTGCAACACAGAGCTGCCCGTGGATGCCTGTCTGTAAATCATGCCAGGGAAAAATAAATCCGCGAACCCACGCATGTATTGGCCGATGCCGATACAAGTAAAAAACTCAAATATCGGCCCGATATATCGGCCGGCCGATGTATCGGTCTATCCTTAATATTGACACCATGATATGAGACTAGATATCGTCTTTTTTACATATAGTAATATAGTATGTGTTGTCTTTACCTAGTTTTAAAGGCTGCATTACATTAAAACCTCTATAGAAGTTTCAAATGTAAAAAACAATATCCAGTACAGCCCTTTAAAGCGGTGCCTGGCTTACCGATCTACTGAGAGTATTTGTAGTCATACTGCTAACCCTGGATTAAAAGTTAATCTTTTATTTGTTTGAAAATGTCTGCGTCCAGTCAGGAGAGATAGATGTTGTGAACCACACCACTGGAGACCGCTGCCACTTGAAGTTCGCTCCTTACAGCTACTTCTCCAGAGATGTTGCCAGGAAGGTGAGACAAATGCAAAGCCCTTAAGCTGATTCAGTTCTACTTTTTCTCTTTATGTTTATCGTGTCTTTATTGTGTTTATGTTTTATGTTCTCTGCAGAAAGAAAAGTGTGGTCTCACAAGATCACAGCCAGTGTCAGTGACCCATGCTGCTTTACTCTGTCAACCCTCTCTCTCGTGTTTCTTCAGGTGACAGGTGTGGTGATGGACAAGGACGGCAAGGCCCACTACGTGCTGTCGGGCACGTGGGATGAGAAGATGGAGTTCTCCCGGGTGATGCAGAGCAGCCGAGGAGGAGAGAATGGCACAGAGGGCAAACAGAAGACGGTCTATCAAACCCTCAAAGCCAGAGAGGTTTGGAGGAGGAACCCTCTACCGTAAGTATTATTACTGCATAATTAGGTGTGTCTTTGTCATGAGAGAGAAAACATTCAAAAGACAGCAGTGATTCAGAGAAGCGTAATCGTTTACCAAGCAAGAAAATTTGTTTTTATTTGTCCTTGTGTTTTAACCAGAAATAATCACACAATGCATTGTTATGTAAGACAGTAGATTGTTAAGCATTTCTTGGCAGCAAAACGTAGCTAAAAATAAAGTGTTATGCTTTAAACATACAATATTTTGTTTTCTTACTCAAGTAATGTGCCAAAAATCTGAGCCAGGGTTCATTTAGAGCCAGAAATAAAAAGCTGAAATTAAATTTAGTAAGATCTTTATGCGTTTTGTCCTGTTTTCAGTCAGTTAGCAAACGGCCAAACAATAGTCACACTCATTAAATATGATTTGATGTTCAAAAATTGTACATCAGCTTCTTTTCTGTGAATGTTTTATTTTACATATGGAATATATAGTAGGCACGAGCTAAGGCAGCAGCAGCAGCAGCAGCAGCAGCAGCTAACATCCGACACAGAGCTGTTAAACAGTCTCAACAAACCACACCGAAACGGCTTGACTCTGTGGCTAAATCTGTTAATAGTTGTTAGGTTAGCCACATGATGCTACGGTTAGCCCTGTCACTGTGTGTTTGCGGACTCCCTGTCCCCGGCGTAGAGCTCACACTCCTGCAGAAGTAGCCTCTTAGCATCTCCGCAGTGACAGCGGAGTGGATTGAGGGATTGTCTGTTTTGACACATATGTGAAAGCTTTTAATTTTAATTCATGGGCAAAATGCTCTGTGAAGATCAAAATAGGTTTGGGAAGTGTATTGTACTAGTAGGAAACACTAAATTAACATTTGAGAGCTGTGGAATATTAAATTACTCCATATTTGCTCGCTACATCTTAGCCTGCCTTAACCTCAGACAGTACAACACTGGAAGAACTCTGAACCCATACTTGATCCAAACTGAGCAGTTCTCAATCGTACAGCAGGCGGGGGGGGTGCACCTACTCTATATTTTTCACCTCTGGCCACCCATGCCTACCATGGATGCTTCAGTAATTGCTAAGGCGTAGCCACAGTGGTGCTTGATTTACTCTTTGTCTTGACATGTTTATGAATTTCCTCTTTCTCATAAAACGTTATCAATAAGATTTATGTTTTAAATCACCATTCATACGTACGATTCAGCTTGAGGTGATCTACATAAAACATTTAACCTAAAAGGTTGCAAACAATTTAAAATGCAATAAAACTGAATATTCAACACAATAAGCAAGAGGCAACAACAAGCTATGTAGAAAGTTAAGAGCTTTCGTCCGTACAGATTTTGTTTCCCATGAGTAATGACAGAAGTGCATATTGATGACCGATCTGTTCAGCTCTGTGAGTTTCAGTGCTGCTGTTCTTTTCATTCGCTCTCCCACAGTGAGGGAGCAGAGACCATGTACTACTTCACTGCCTTGGCGCTGACCCTAAATGAGTCTGAGGAGGGCGTGGCGCCCACGGACAGCCGGCGCCGGCCTGACCAGCGCCTGATGGAGGACGGCCGCTGGGACGAGGCCAACTCGGAGAAGCAGCGGCTGGAGGAGAAGCAACGCAGCGCCCGGCGGGAAAGAGAGCGGGAAGCCGCCAGCCAGCGCACCTCCAGCCAATCAGAAGAAGGTGAGTCTAGTGCGTGTGTACTTTGTCTGTGTTCCTCTCTACCTTGCATGGGGAAAATCTTGGAATAAAGGGGTAAAAAAAATCTCTGTGATCCCCCTCTTCTCTTCCTAAAAGCTGTCGATGAGGACTCTCTTACTGATCCATCCTTAAAAAGCAAGTACTCCTTCACTGCCTCCTCTTCATGCGTCCATTTCTGTCTGAATCATCTGTCTGGATTGTTTCCTTTCGTCTTTTTTGGTAACACGAGTTTTCTCTCTTTCAGGCACACCTCATGACAACTACCAGGCACTTTGGTTCGAGCACTGCGAGGACCGGATCACAGGTGAGCAAGTCCATATCTATAAGGGAGGCTACTGGGAAGCTAAGGAGCGTAGCAGCTGGGAGGGCTGTCCGGACATATTTTGACCTCGGCATTGACTGCCAAGTGCCCTGAAGAGACTGATCCATCGAAGCCGCCTGGTGGACAGCTATCAGCTTGTCCCCACCCTCCCACTTGGACGGCTGCCTCCCTCCAGTCACTCTCTGTTCTAAGAGATCTCCAGAGGGGGAGCAGGGTTTTTCCTCCGGCCACCCTTGTCCCATTTGGTTCCTGTCCTACACCCCCTTGTTGCCGTCACACATCTAAGAGGACTGGAATTATTTTGTGCTGCTTTGACTCGGGTCACTCTGAGCATTAGGGGGAGGAAATGAAACGGGCAGTGCTTCCAAATCATCAGTAGATCATTCTTTTAGTCTCTCTGCTCAAGTCTGTGCAGTCTCTCAGATCAGGAGCAGAAGAGGTTTTGTGCTGATAACCTGTGAGATAATGTAGTGTTCCTATTGTCATCCACAGCGTTGTGTGCTTTGGTAATAACTCTAAAAAAAAGGGGGTAAGACCTGGTTAATATATACATTTATATATAAATATAATTCAAATAATTTCATTAAAATGTTGACTGGTGGCCTTCAAGACGTTAGCAAGGATTTCTTGTTTCTCTCTCTGATTTAGTGTCTTAATGTAATGAAGTGAAGGTTCTAGTGTGCTTGTGTGTATGACTGCATATCTGCTCTTCCATCACTTTACAACACTGCCTCTGTGCAGTATACTGTGTTTAAAAAAAAAAAAAAAAGAAGAAGAAGAATACTGGTTGAACCTCCACACCCGTCATGTTTTATATTTAGAAGAGATTTTTATTTTGTTTCCTTCACAAAGCTCTGATGGAAATTGTGATGGTGAACATTTTGATGTGGCTAAACACCCTTTCTCTTCGCCTTAGACATGAGCAACCTGCTCTCACTTGTATTGACGTTGTATGACGCTGACATTTGTAGCTGGTTTCTTGTACAAACATTAAAACTATGAAGAAGTAATCGGGTTTGCAAAATGGCCGACATCTTGTTCCAGTGTTGAGAAAACCTCACAGTAGTGTAGTTTTATTCAGTAACAATTAATGAAATGACCCCTTTTTACAGCGTTGGAATAACTTGTCGCCATTTTGCAGATGAAGTGAGAAGGTAACTACGTTACATGGCAGTAAAAATGGTGAAGGTATACTTGGTGTGGTTTTGTGTGTTGAGAGGAACACACACACATGAATGTGCAAAGAAAAGTGAACACCGCGGTGAAAATAAACGTCACACTTTCATGTATCTGCTGAAAAGTTCATACATATGCAAGTACATTCTGACACCAAAAACATGGGATATAATGTGTGTGTGCGTGTGTGTGAATTTCATAATTTTGTTTGTAAGTGTACTTAAAAATGAAGAATAAAGAAACAAAGAATTTAAAAGCATTGCAAATAACTATGATTTTATAAATGTATAGAAATTCATATAGTATTGATAACTGTAAGGTAGTTTTTTTTCTTGTATTTTTGCTTCCTCTCATATTACCGGAAGAGGACTGTCTTCATTTTCAGAAAAAAAGGGAGTTTCCATACTTAACTGAGAGGGGAGACATGACATTGTTCAGTATTTTGTATTAACAAAGAAGAAGAATCTGTAATAAACAAATGCTGTGATGTCAAACAAACAACTTTTCATACTGTTTTTTCCCTTTCATTTGTTCTAACACTTCCATTAGTGTTTGAGGTAACACAATTAGAGGCTTGCCAACTCATTCTGTCTGTCCTCGTGTTCAGTTGGAGCTCCACATGGGACGACGTGTCAATAAAATAATAAAGCCCAATGCAAACAGGTTCCCATTAGTTTGTGCTCCAGCTGATTTTGGGATTCATGTTTTTTGCTGACAGCTCATTTGACCGACAACCAATTGATAAATCCACTTTTTTCCCTACCTAATTTTAGTGATCATGTAGTCTCTTCTATTGTGGAATTAACACCATATTATGCATGCATACTCTTATTGTGACGGCCCACCAGCAGATGGAGGCGTGAAATACAGTGCTTTTTAATGTATGTGATATTCATTGTGTAATCAATCAAGCAATATAAAACACAAAATGAGATTAGCCTCAGCCGTACTTTGTGTTTAGTGCTCGTGCTAGTGCAAGTAAATGCACAAATTACACAGAAATTTTGAGGTGATTTCACACTACAAAAACCTTTTTATTATATTTTATTTCTACCAATAAATCCCTCTAAATCCTACACACTGGGCCTTGAAAGTGAAAAACAGTGTGAATTCACCATAGATGCGACCGTGTCCACCCATGCATCCACGCTGTAGTGGTTCCCAACTGGTGGGTTGCGGGCTCCTTCTGAATTGACTGCATATGACTCGCAGACATGTCGCGTTTGTTAAAAAACATCCTTTGTTTTTAAGGACAGTGAACTTCTGGCACAGGGCTGCATTTTTGAAGTGCCATTACCTGCTATAGTGAGTGACTCACTGACAGCTACTTGACAGAGACAACAAACTAGCTTGACGATATGGCCAAACGCAAGTATGACGCTGGATAAATAAAACTCTGTGGACCATGAACTAATGACTAAGGAGGAATCTGGACCAGTTGGCTGGACCAGTTGGGAGCCACTGCTTTAGCGCATGACTATCTTTAAACAAAATCTTGGGCAAGTCTGTGAATCCATTTGGAAGTTATGTGCTACTCCCATTACGCCGCACCCCCTCCCAATTTGGCATGAACACACACCTATACACACCTTCACACGCACACTTCACTTCCATGCCAAATATCAGTCTCCTTGGGCAAAACCTGTGGTCGCCAGAGGGTGAGGACATTATCCAGACCAACCGACTGTCCGACAGAGTGATCTATAGAGCTGCTGGTTGCAGCTATAGAAAAACCAGCATCAGCTGATATGCATGTATCAGTGATGGTAGCCGTCTTTAAAATCCAGTAGTGTTCAAGCTTTCACAATAAAGGAAAAAACGTGTATTAAGATGAGATTAAACCTGCTGCTCCCACTTTTTCGTCAGCAGTCAACCTTCTTGTATTTACAGTTTAAGATCAAATCTGTGTTCTCTTCAAATCACCAGCTGGTTCTCTATTTATTTTCCCTGCGAGAAGAGCTGTTTCTTTCACTGTATACACCACGGGCGCCTCTCTTGCTGTGTCATGCCAGCAGATTTATTTTTAGCCAATTTTCTGAAAGGCAGACTGGAACCTACCATCCTATACATGGGGCAGAGAGAGAGAGAGAGAGAGAGAGATGGGGAGCTGGGGAGGGGCTTACAGTTTGGCGGACCTCACAGCTGTTGGGACCACGGGAAGCAACCGATGCACCACATCACACTCAGGACACACCCTGCCTACGATACAGTGTAGTTCAGTGCAGTGCAGTGGACAAGAGGTGGTAGAGAGACGGTGAGAGTTTGCATAACAGGCAGCTACAGCCTGTACAGAGGGAGGGATGGGAATGCTGAATCAGTGAAACTGCTTGAAAGCCTGGGAGAGGGTGGATGAGGGTAAACGGCAGGGGGAGAGGGAAGAGAAAGGGTAGGGACAGGGTAGATTGGGTAAGATGTACAGCACGATGCCTCGTCAGTCATTTCATCTCTTGTTTGTGAAATGTGGAGCTGACAGTTCACCCTGTTTTACCTCGAGTTAAGAGACTTTAAGCAGACTTTGAATCTCAGTGCTGCTGTAGAGGCACAGTACATTTCTAGGGTTTAAAGCCGGAACTGCCCCTTTACAGTTTCCAGCAAGCCAGAACGGCGAGGTAAGGTTTCACAAATCAATATCTCTGCTTTGTGTTGCAGTTGTTGGCTACAATGTGCCCAGTGACATCAACACTGGAGTAACTGATACCTCCCACTGAGTGAAACAAGAGGGGAATCAATAATACATGTGTAACTTGATATCATTTGACATTGCTGCATATGGAATAAAAAGAGATACAAGCGGTGTATGAGCAGAGAAAATGCAAACTGTACAAGAGCTGCTCAAAACTGGATTCAGAATATAGGGTGATATAGGAAGACCAAAAAACACATTTTCTTTTGTGGCGTACATACTCAAATTCTTGTACTTTTTCCACTGTTTCTCTGCCTGCTCTCACCCAGATGGAGGTAGACCAGCTGGTGCCTTTGCCAAGGTTGCCCCGGGTCGCTGTGTGCGGCGGTACCCATGGCAACGAGCTGTCTGGGGTGTACTTGGTGAGAGAGCTGCTGAAGGCGGAGAAGAAAGTGATGGAGAAGGAAGAGTCTCCGTCGTTGCTGATGGTGCTGTCGAACCCGCGGGCCATGCAGCAGTGCCGCAGATACATCGACACCGACCTCAACCGCTGCTTCACCAAAGCCAACCTCAAGTAAGGCGAGGAGAGGTGACGATGCTCATGGTAACAGTTCTGATGATGATGATGACGAGCTGTGGTCAGATTGTTTGTCTGTCTCCCAGTGGTCCCCTATCAGACGCCGCCCCCTATGAGATAATCAGATCCCGAGAACTGAACGCCAAGCTGGGTCCCAAAGGAAGTCCCGAGGCGGTGGATCTTGTTTGCGACCTCCACAACACCACCGCCAACATGGGCCTGTGTTTCATCGCGTACTCTGATGTTGACTGGATCTGCCTGCATATATTCAGACACCTGCAGGCAAGCACAAACACTTCCTACACGCTCAAGTAAAATCGGTTCACCCTGCATGTTTGAGAAGCCTTTGGGTGCACCTCAAATAAAGCAAAGACCTGAGATGTTAGAAAACTAAAGTCAAGAGTTATGTTTCATTTTCAGAGGCAGATGCCAGATATTCCACTGAGGTACATCCATTTTGACTTCTCCTGTGAAGAATCATATTCCCTTGATTCAGTGGGAAAACATGGCTTTGGTAAGTCTCATATCTACTGTAACACTAGCTTATGAAAAGCATTTCAGTGTTGGGTAATCTGTCATATATGTCACCTAAAATCTATTTTCTGCAGCCATGGAGATCGGCCCCCAGCCCCACGGTGTGGTGAGGTCAAACATCTACACGGCAATGAAAGTTGGCGTGCAGCACATGCTCGATTGGGTCCGTTCCTTCAACTCAGGTGCAATTAAGCCCAGGTTACCAATTTGCTTCGCTACACCACTCCGAAATCTCACAAATCTTGTAAACTTTGAAGACTTTTTTTGGTGGGGGGGGAGTCTTGTTGTAAATCTGTCTTTTATTTCCAGGTACTATTTTTGAAGGAGGATTTGTGGATGTGTTCACCATGATTAAACACATCGACTACCCAAGGGACAGGGAAACTCGTAACATCACAGCAGCCATTCATCCTCAACTCCAGGTACTGTCTGAAACGCATGTGAGGCTTCATGCTTTAATGAAAGAAGTTGCCCTTTGGTGGATGTAAATGCAGTTGAGCCTAATAAATTAATGTTGAATAAAGCAGGGAGTGGATAGGATAACGACAACGTTTACAAATTACCTAGCACGAATGTGCACGGCTGCTTAAGACATGAATAACAGAGGAGCAAAGCCTTTGTCTTTAGAAATATAATAAAGTTTATGTGTGTGTGTGTGTGTGTGTGTTTATAACACAGGGTTGGGCCTTTTCCTGTAAATGGCTTCATATCAAACAGCAATCATGACGTCCACAACATGATTTGCATGCCAGTATGAATCAACTGTAATTAACTGCTGACATTTTACATAAGCTGTGACATAAAGTAAATCTTTTTACGACCAGAAACTCAATTGGACATGGGGACATTTTTAAAGGATGACACATCAAGTCTTTTTTTCTTTTTCTTTTTTAGCGACACTTAATTTTACATGTCTCTAATTTGAATTTTTTAATCACTCCCTTGCACAGCGTACAGATTTGGTATTATTTACAGAGAGTGTTCAATCGCCACATGCTAACTTAGAGCAGTGGCTCCCAACTGGTGGGTTGTGGTCTAAAATTGGGTCATGGGTCCATTCTGAATGGACCGCAAGTGACAAGCAAACAATTTTGTAAAATGCACTTTATTTTTAAGTACAGTACATGTCTGTCACAGAGCTTTTATTTTTAAGTGCAGCGCGAGTGAGTCACAGACAGTTACTCAACAGAGACAGCAAACTAGCTGGGCGACATGGCCAAACACAAGCATGACGCTGAAACTATTAACCTGTGTTGACCTTGATCTGGATCCTGTGGCTGGACCAGTTGGAAACCACTGACCTAGAAAGTCTTTTCGTTGGCACACAGCAGGTCCGCTGAACACATAAAAATTTTATTTGGATGCAGGCAAGGATAATATTCAATATAATGGAGATTTTATAATATTTAAATAATAATTAAACATTTACTGGGGTTTCCTATTTCCCCTGTCCTCAGTAGCCAATTACATCTTTCTGAGAATGATATCTAACTGATCCTAACTTTTTTTGTGTTGTCGTAAGTTCAAAAATTGAAATGCTGGTGCAGCATATTGATGAAAGCACAGGGTAGTGAGTGCTATGCTACAATTACCAGCAATTCACAGAGTGCATCTATGTTTGTATGTAAAAATCTGTACAGAACTGGGGATCTGTTTTTTTTTTCTTTAACACGTCACAAATTACAAGAAGAGAAATGCACAGTCTGAACAGGATACGAGAAATGATGATAACAATCTAATTGTGAGACACTGATGACGCCGCAGCTGACACTGTGTGGAAACAGTTTCAGGTATAATAGAGCCTGATAATAATATGCTTTGTCACAGTCTGAATGGCTGCCTTTTCATGGACAAGCAGCACTTCACAGTGTAGTCTGTTGAAACTGTAACATAAGGGCTGATTAAGATCTGTGGTCATTTTAAGGGTTGTTCGGCTGGTATGAGGCATGTAGCAGCCATCCTGTGAGTCACTGAGGTTTAAACTGTCACTGCAGTTTAGTGATTTTTGATCAGGGCACCCAACCATGAGGGACCTTTAGGCCATTGCTAACTAACTATTGATTTTAAATGGCTGGTTGCTGGTGCATCAAAAGGAAAACCTGGATCATGTTTTCAAATTGGTTTTTTTCAGGCTTCATGGAAGTCCAGTACTAAATCCCTGGAAGTGGTAAAATGGAAATCAATCAAACTTTTTGAGACCAAATGAATTCCTGCTCACTGTTATAAAGTACACACAAATCTTGTTCTTGGAAGGACTCGTCTTACCAAGGGAGGATCCTTGACTTTGAGAAACGCCAAATGAACAGTTCCCACTCTGCCATATATATTGAACTTCTCATCTAACTAGCAACTTTCCTAAAACGCTGAATTTTCATTTTTTTCTTTTACTCAGCGGTTTTTGTGACCACTTCTCCAACAGCTACAGTATACAGTGTGTTTTGCTGCCCAGCTGCTTTAAAGCCTCACATATACAGTACAAGTGGGGACTGCCTTGTTTCTCATCAGCAATCATCCTAACTGGCTGTCCTCCCCCACAGGACCGAGACTTCTGCCTGCTCCACCCTGAAGACCCGCTGTTCCAGACTTTTTCAGGTGAAACTGTGAGGTATAAAGGCAAAGAACCTCTTTATCCTTTCTTCATCAATGAATGTGCTTATTACGAGAAGGGCATCGCTCTCACCCTGGCGAGAAAAACGCGCGTGATGATACCTGCAATCCGGGTGCAGACAGAGCAGGAGCAACAAGCGCACCAACAGGAATTTGCATCAGAGGAAGAGGAGTGAGGATGGACCTTTACCACGGCCAGCATGATGAGACTGATGTGACGATGCAGTCATTTTTACAAAAAAGCTTTTATTGGAACAACAGCAGTTGCTTGGAACACGCACGTGTACGCTCGCTTACACACTATATTTAAGTGTACAGTTATTAACCGTTTCAGCTCACAACTGGAGAGTGAACAACACATTCACTGTAGATTCACAAAAGCACAGTCATACATGGACATTTGCTGTTTATATTTACACTACAGTGGGTTCAGGGATAGAACAATTTCTTGAATTACAAGGCTGAATATGCAAAATACAATCTGATTTATCACAAGACCCATCAGACCACACA
Organism: Epinephelus malabaricus; assembly: GCA_037127435.1. Classification (NCBI taxonomy): domain Eukaryota; kingdom Metazoa; phylum Chordata; class Actinopteri; order Perciformes; family Serranidae; genus Epinephelus; species Epinephelus malabaricus. Next base: position 17,838,967 of record JANUFT010000023.1, on the reverse strand, counting down.
CAGTGCATCATTTCACAGACATTCTTTAGTTTTACTGGTGTGACTGGTGGCAATTTATATATTTCTGGAAACATACATAGCATAGTTTTTTAAGGTTATATGTTTTTGAATTCATTTTATTTTTGGGACACATACATCTTCAAAAAATAGAAATTCACTACTGACCACTACAGCAATATTCAGGATATGTTAAAAAATAATTTAAGTGCAAAGGAATACTGTAGCTTGTCACAATATGGCCTTTAAATTACATTCATAATGCCTAACAGGGAAACACTGTTTCCCTTAAATCCTGTTGAAATGGAATGATGGTAGCAAATTAATAAAAAATAAAATGAAAAAATATCAATCAAATAAATAATAACAAACACAACTGAATTCACAAAAGGAAACCAATATATATGCGCATATAAAGGGGAACAAAACAAAATGGTGAAAAACGACGACTATGCTGAAAAAATTAGAACTTTTCGATCTTTTCTAAAAAAGCCTACAAAATCAGTCAAAACGTTACAAAATGCTTGAGAATAAAGAAAACAGTGCATTGGGGGTAAACAAATCATAAACAAACACAGTCTGACCTCAATAATGGCCATGAATAAATCAATACATGTCACTTAGGTTAAAAAAAAAAGGGATGTAAATCTTTGTGTAACAACAGGAATATGTACACATAATAGTCATTGTCTTGCCTCATTTATGCCCATATATCCCGACTATGTTTTGAAGCAGCCGAAGTAAAGGACTGATTGCACAACAGCAAACCTGTCATAATAAATACCTAATGGATGCGTACAAGGTTTTTGTCTTGCTGCATTTCTAGAGAAGCATCTTCAGGGTGTGTCCAGTGCGCTTGTGCCTCACTGCCAGGTGTTTTCAAAAGGGCAACGAAGGGGAAGTACCACCACACCTGACTGTGACTCTGGGTGTGATCAGTGGTGCAAGTTTCAAACAGAAAAGGTCGGTGAAACAAAAGATGTGTCCCAGCTCCACACCCCAATCTGATAAATATGATGTGCTACTGTAAATAAATATTGCTATGATACCAACATGATACCATCAATTTGCAACTTTCAAACACCCCTGCTGGTTAAAGTGGAAACAGAGAAATAGCATTTTCAATTGGTACTAGACATTTGGATCACTTTCTATTTGCCTCAGAGCCTGGAAACTACCACAGTTTCTTTGGTTGTTCCGCAGTCCGTCATTTTCACTACTGGCGATAGTAACTGCAAAGAATGTACAATGATACTCTTTGGCAACTGGAGAAAGCTACAGAGGAGAACAAAAAGTGCTATCCTCCTCCTGTTTTGGTTGGTCAATAGTTGTCTTTTTGCTGTAGATCGAGCCTTCATTTTCCAGGGGGATCGTACCCAGGGGCATGAAGAAACTGCAAAGTTAAAGCGAGGCCAACAGGAAACAAATTTAAACACAGATAGTGTCAGTATTGTGGCAGACAGCCATTACATTGTGCAATCAACATTTGCTTTATAATGATAAGTTTAAGAAAACAGAAACTTGTCTGTTTCCACTTTAAAGAGCTGTGTGGTCAAATATTTAATTCTTTGTTTTTTGGTTTACGAAAAAATCTCCAATTGTCCACAATTTAATTAAATCTTTTCCCGGCAAACTTCTCTGTTTGCTTTGTGCATTACATTGTACAACTAGTACACTTCAATTACAAATTCCTGTTTGTTATGATTTGGGTAATTTCTGCTTCTAGATTGCTCAAACTCCAAAACACTAATATATTTTAAATTGACACCGTTGTGATTCCAGTTGGATCTTTATCAGGTCAAATTGTTTGAAGATATGTGGTGCATATAGGTATGCCTCTGCTATTGTGATAACATTGTGTTAAGGGCAACAGGAACACAACATTCCTTTCCGATGTGAGCACACTAGATATACAGAACCTTGAGGTAACTGTAATATGAAACTGGGACACAGCTAATGCTTCTCAGCTTGGTGTTAAGTTACTCTGAAGCTGACATATGTTGTGGCATATAGATCTTTCTGGTTGACCTTTTTCAAACCAATTCTGTAACCCGTAGAGAGAGATAAAAATCAAATCTTTTAATGCAGCAGATAGGGTCATGACGACATAGGACATGCGCTTTAATCCATCAGAGGGCAAAATGCACAGATTAACCCACATCCCGTTCCTCTGAGATCATTATAAAATGCATCTTGGTGACAGAGTGGGGTATGAATTTAAAGAGGGCAGAGATCCAGAGCTGAATCTTAGTCTATGCCACCCGGTAGGCGGTCATGCGGTAGTAGTTCTGACTGTGGCTGCGTGCTGCCCACACCAGCAGCGCGGCGGCCATCATGTGAAGTGGCGAAGAAATCAGGGCCAAGTAGAGGGACCAGCCCAGAGAGCCATCCACCTTATCAGGCAGCATTGACACCCTGTGGAGCAGATCCATCCCCGCCAGGTAGCAGCACACTGTGGCCAAGGTGCAGAGGCCTGTAGGGCACAAAATGAGGGGGTGTTTTTACACGTTTTTTTTTTTTTGGCAATAAAACCCAAACAATGAGCTGAAATACACTGAAACAAAGACGTAGGCTGTAAAAAAAAAAAAAAAAGAACTTGTGATGCCTTCCACGCATCTGCCCCAGGTGCACAATGAATAGATTCAAGCTAAGGTGTGATCATGACGCTGCCAACTGACTTCAAACTGGCATGACTGGAATGACTAAGAAAGGCCTGTGCCAAAACATTTCAGTTGCAACATTCAGTATGCTCCTTGCAAACAACTTGACTGTTTTGTTATCTCGTAATGGAATTTGACATTAAGTAGCTCAGTGATTCTTCTACCCACACTCGATGCTTGGCTTGAGCGATGGCAATGTCAGTGAGTTGGTGCACCACTTTGGTCCATACTGAACGATCAGATGAGTTGCCATGTAAGTTTGTACAGACACCCAAGGTCCCTGGAGGATGAAACCTTCTGTCTCTGGTGATCCTATGACTTTTAATCTAACTACATCATCAGGCCAGTATCAAATAGCAACCTCCGGGGTTGAAAAATAAAGCTGCGGAAGTGCTAAAAACTGCAGGTCCTCATATAGTATAGGCTACATCAGGCTGGCTCCAAAAGCGAGTCAGTGTTAAAATGCCCAACTTCACAGCAGAAATAAACATGTTTACAGCCTGGTACAAAAAGCTATTTTGGTCTCTGTAGCTACCGTCCCCATTCATGACAACTGTACAGGTGTGAATTTGTATACCTCCATTTACATTTTTTTAAGGGTAAAAGGCTGTCTGCAAGGCATCACCCAAATATGGTCACTTCTGGCTCCAAAAATCTACCATTTCGACGGCCAAAATGCCAAACTTGAGGCTACGAAATGCGAGTACACAATCTACAGTCTATGGTCAAACTCCAATTTGTCTCATTCCCATCAGCCTCAGTTGTACTTTGTGTTTATTGCTGATGAGTAAATGTTAGTTTTATAATGTTTATACCATACTGAACATTATACCTGCTTAACGTCAGCATGTTAGCATTGTTATTTTGAGCATGTTGGCATTTAGCTCAAAGCATAGCCTCGCAATGAGGCTAGCATGGCTGTAGGTTCTGTTTTGTATAATCTTTGACTTACAAAAACCTGTAACAATATATTTTGTTTGCTCTTTTAGCCAGTGCCGTAACTAGCACATTTGGCGCCCTCGGCAAGCGTCCCCTTTATTTGGGTGTGGTGGTGGTCCGCCTCTAGGTGGCACCCTAGGCAGCTGCCTGTGTCACCTTTAGAAAGATCTGCTGTTGCTTTTATCAGGTGTGTTCTGACTAGTGGATTTAGGGAATAAATAAAACTAAATAAGCTGGACGTGTTAAATTCTAAACATGCTTTTTGACACTGGGATTCAAACTGAAGCCGCTGTGACTCAGACTTAAAAACCAAAAGCTTGGACAATTCAAGCTCAAACTACATTAACACAATTAAATCTACTTTGTTTTAAGATGTCGGTTCTTGAAAACTGGCCAAGCTTAACAACCTAAATGACTCATATGGTAAAAACTGACAGTTACAAGTAAGCTGTTAGGCGCAGCTGAACAGGTCTTACCAGCCAGCAGGTGAAGCAATCCTATGCCAAGGGTGGGGGTGAGGCTTCGGCAGAGACAGGCACAGAACCCAGTCAGGCCTGCCAGCACAACCAGACCCAGGGACACCAGTGGCAGCAGAAACTGGCACCTCCACAAGTCTATGCACACAGACACAGAGAGGCATGAATCCGTGGGCATCACAGTTACTGAGGTTTTCATTTACTCACCTTCTTATGCATGACAGAAGAAGCTGCTTTGATTGGGGGCAATGTATTATTCAACATCACATATTGGTCATCATGAATGCACTACGCAGAGAGCAGGCTGAATCTGGTGCACATTTTCTTACAGCTTCGTGCAACTTATAATATTTAGATAAGGGTAAACGTCTTGTGACTGAACTTACAGGTGCGCAGCATGTCCTCTCCACTGTTGTGGTTGCCTGGTTCTTTATACTTGGGAGTGAACTGCTGAGGTAGAGTGAAGCTTCGACACTCCAGCATCATCTTGGCATCTGGAAAACGGTTATTAATGCAAAGAGCCAGTGTCTGAGCATGTCATGTACTATACTAATAGTACATACTTTTTCTTTTAATTCTTGTGTGTATTTTCTACCTTCTGTGGACAAACTGTAGCAGATGAATAAAGTCGACTTGCAGAGACCAAGTATGTATGGATATATTTTTCAAAATGCACAAAAAAAGTTGAAAATTTTAATTGATTTCATTAATATTTTTGCCTGTCTAGAGTGTAAGTCTCCTGTATTATATACTTTTAAGGGAACAAAATAAGGAATGGTGATATTTGACTTTCGCTATCTTTCACCCAGCCCCTCTTTATTGATACTTTTTTATGCTGATTTTTTATGATGAAAGAATATCCATGTTTTTTCCAGCTGATAGCAATATTTAGTTTTAACAGCACCATGCATAAGGATAGCAATTTTTTGTTATGTTTGCTGACAGCTAAAATGCTCTATCACTGCAACCAACACAGTTGCCATTATTTCTCCATTAAGTCAAGATGAAATACTTACAATTGTACATAATATGGGCTGATTCATAGAAAAACAGATTTTTTTAAGTGTATTTTATGCCGTGAACAGAGTTAGAGATGAGTTATTATGATCAAATGATGAGTAGACTGAGAGAAAATTCTTCGTCAACAATTGTGATCATTGATTGCTCCTTTAAGTCATTTTCAAAAATGCCAGAAACACACTGGTACCAACTTCTCAAATGTGAACACTGGCTATTTTACAGTTAGCTATGATAGTAAACTCAACATTTTGGGGTTTTTGACTGGTGGTCAAACAAACTTGGGCTTCAGAGAATAATGATGGGCAATTTAATTTAGTGAACAGTAAATTCACTATCGCAGAGAGCAATTGTCGGACCTGATAATAATAATTAGAGTAAATGTTGGTTGCAGCCTTAGTACTTTTATGATTGACTTCCTTGCCTACAGTAGTAGGAAAAAACACAGCACAATGACCACTATGTAAACTAAAACAATAGTCTTTTGGGGCCCCTGGACAGCCTTCCTCACAGCAGACATTTTGACTTGTCATAGGCCTTGTAGGAAAAGCACAGGTGTGACTGATCGGACTAATGATGTTTGAGTTTTCCAGTGACAGTGACAATTAGCCAGCAGACATAATACCAGGACCCTGACACTTGAGCAGCTAAATGGAATTCAGCCATCATTAATCTGATTATCTACACCTGTGCTTTTCCAACTGTGACAAGTCAAAATGGCTTCCATGGAAAGGGACAATCATGAGACAGATCTGACAGGATGCGGGTGGCTTATCACCTCCACTAAACTATTTTGCTTGAGAAAGCACAACACCCCCATCAAAGGTCTAGTGTGTAGGATTTAGTGGCAGTAGGCCAGGGGTGTCCAGACTTTGTGAAATGGGAGCCAAATAAAATGAAGTGAGATGAACAGACTGAAAACTCTATCTTATTAAATGAAACAGATGCTGACAAAGTTTTCCCTTGGGGACAAAATTTACAGTTGAATCATTTGCAATGTATTGCAATATATTTATCCCAATACTCAGCACACTGCAACATATTTAAAATCCCAACAATATTGTATTGTGACCGTGATAATATTGTATTGGCGATTCCCACCCTATCTAGAGCCACTGTTTGATTTGTCCCTTCTAGTCTGCTGTAGAACGTGGCTGACTCCGTGGAAGAGGACCTGCTCTGGCTCATTTTAAGGTGATGAAAACACCACAGTTCTTATTTTCAGGTGATTATAAACTCATGAAAACATAGTTATGAATGTTACTATCATTGACATTGACTGAGCCACACCTGGTGGTATCTACCTGAGACAAGGTGGGGCTCAAAGTTACTGCAGCTCTACAGTGTAACGCGTCTTTGGCATAATGACTAAGTGGTTTGTCATTAGGACAGGTTAGGTCAGTTAAACATACCTGGCTCTTTGTACCAGTGAGCATTGGCAGGGACGAGCACACATCGCCACCAGAGGCCCACAGTCCCGTTGAGGCGGAACAGGGTGTCACTGTAGGTCTTCTCATCAAACTCCCCGTCCATGAACTCCTCATACAGGGAGCGCAGCTCGGACACGTTGGCCTCTCCGCGCACCGTGGGGCTGCTGTACTGGTACCAGTGCTGCGTCCCGATGGCCACCGACAGATACACGGTGGCCAGTATGCTCAGCACACAGGCGATAACCAGAGCTGTAGCGTAGCGGTTGTCAACCATTGTTCACCGAGCCACACACACGTCAAAAGGGATTAAGTTGACGCCAGTTGTCGAGTCGTCGCGCATCAATTTGGTCAATCTGCAAAGCCTGCTGACATACACTCGTAACCAAGTCACTCTGGCATCGCCAGGTCTGCAAAAAACACGGCGCAATAGCCTTTGATTTTAATGATTGGTACTCATCCCCAGTGCTGTCCTAACGGTCAGCGTCAGCAGCCCTGCAGGCCGGCTCGGATGCGCCATCTGTTCCCTTGTCCCACTTCCACAGATGGTGGGTGGCCCAGTGCTGCGACAGATAGCCTATCACACAGCGAGTCCGCAATACAATAACAAAGAGTCCCCACCACAGACAGTGACACAGGCCTGTATTATAACATATCCTACGGTATATCCTAGGTAGCACCAGCCTGCAAATGCAAATTGCATGGGTCTGTTTTGGAGGGCAGGGTGATGCCGGGTACACCCAGGATGATGTGAGTTGTAAACACACTAATCCATGCGTTTTCCTCTTCCGGTTCCGCTGATCAGCAGATACAAAAATAACCTTTTCTCAGTCTGGATGCTCGGGTCGCTTTATTCTATCTACGTTACTGAGAGAGCAGTGAAACATAACATCATCAAAATGAAAATCGTGACACAGTGTTAATTATCAGGGTGACAATTGCAAGGTTAACTTCAGTTATTGTAAAAGGCTGCTCTGTGATCACCACAGGGCTGCAGCTGATGACTGTTTTCGATCGATTAATCATTCTGCGCATGCACTAATAATAATAATAAAAAGTAGTATTCAGTTTAATGAGACAAAGCAAATATTCAAATTGAGTTTATGGTGATCAAAACTGATGAACTAATCAATTTTTTGACCAATTGTTTCAGCTGTAGAAGAGCTATTTAAAAGTACTTGTATCGTTTTGAGCTATTTATAGCAATTAAAGGCCATTGGATATTATATAGACCATTATTTCATTTTTCATTCCAGACCGCAGTCGAACAACATGTACCCTAGATTGAAGGGGGCTGCGGAAAGGAAGAAGATTTGAAGAGTAGTGTCATATACTTCATCTCACAAATAAAAAGCTGACCTCAGTACACTAAAGGAGCAGGGCAGTAGCCAGGATTTTAAAAGTTCAAGGTCCCCCAATACATCCCATGTACCCTCAAAATTTTGAGACCAAAAGAAAAGTCTCTAAAAATGTATTATTTGGATTTTTTTTTATGTATCCAAATGAATTATATCTTATATATTGCATTTCTTGACGCAAATGCTGACTCAAAACTTTCGTTAGATTGCCAGGAATAACATCCTGATGGGGAAATAGTGAATCATATACTTTATTTACTACATCCTTTTGTTGGCCCGAGTCAAGTATATGTTCAATCTAAAATATACTGGGATCAGCCATTTGAAATTCCCCCATGTGGGATTTTTAACTGAAAAAAACCCAACAACAATGTGTTTTCGTTTTTTTAAGTCTGTTTTGTGAGCGGAAGGAACAGGTGTAGATCCAACGTGCCCTCTAACCCAATTGGCCACATAGGTCATATGTTTCTACCCTCTGAATGCGACACTGTATAAAATAATGGATGTAACTACTGTGACATCATCCACTGGATTGTGGACTCCCATTTTAAAGCCTGGAGTTTGGCATTTTGATCATTGACTGATGACAATGACTGGTTTTGATGCTGCTGGTTATTCTGTGTTAGAGGTGACTAAAGAACAATGTTTCTCTCAGACTGTGTGGCAGTGTTTGAACAAATATGAATCTCATAGCCAAAGTAAAGTATGTGCCACTTCCAGTTCTTGCTTTCTGAACACACCTGATTCGCTGAGAGCGACTGATTGTAAGACACTATTGTAAAATTTAATCATACAAAATCACTCGGCAGGGTTTGATTATCAGTAAACATCACTTCACTATTTAAAGCTGCCGACATTAAACATACCGTGATACATTTTCTATTTACCCACCAAAATTCCAAAACATCACACGAGACAATTTGAAGTTTTGAAAGAATCTGTATTCTGATCATTGTAAAGTTAAACTTAGTTAAGTTAAATGAAGAAATCTCACAGAATACAGCTATACATGATTACATAAATACACCTTGTATAAATCAGAAAACTAACAGTGCATTGTTTTGACATATATATGTGTATATAAAAATCATATCTCACCATAGCTCACTATGAGCTGCAGGTGTTCCTTCATTTCATTGAAAACACTTGTTCCTTTTACAATATGCTCTCTGTTATTGCTATGTCATGTTATACCATGCTACGGTATCTAGTTAAACCTTAACATCAATTTTACATGCATTTGTAGACCAGGGAAATATTTGCACACACTTTTAAGCTCAAAGTAAAACTACGCCATTTTGAATGATCTTGTACAAATTACAAAGACCTATCTTTTTTCTTTTTTTAAAGGAAGAGACATTTCTCAATCTGCATGTATTAAAATAAATGTGCAACTGTATTCTGACAATGGTTAGAGTGATTTAAGGTTTTACCTTTCAATGCAGCTGGTTTCACTAGTGTACTTGGACTTGATTACTTGTTTGGCATGACTAAACGAAACAGAATTAGTAACTGTCACTAAGTAAAATATTGCTGTAGCAGTTTATTTTCTGACATCCCAGGGCTTAATGGTTTATTTTTTTGCTTATTATTCTAGCGATGACTCAGTGGACCAGGTGCTTAAAATTGGCTGTGTCATTCTGTCTGGCCGAGGATCCTGGACATTCCCACACAGAAGTGTGTTGAGTTCGACAGACATACCTAATCCACTGTCATGCCTTTGTCTGGTCAGTGGAAAGTTCAATTTGATGGTTAATTCATCTGAGGCTGTACAAGACTTAAACAATAATGAATCATGGATTTTTACTGACAACATAGTCCTTTTTCATACCAGTGATGGCAGTAATGTTCTGGTGGCAATTCAGATAGATATCAGCACTGATGTTATTGCTGGCGGGACAGTAGCCATGACAACAGTACCAGGCAGCATGCCGTGACAAGACTGATCTTGTGGCTTACTCCACTTGAAGCTATACATGAGGAGAAAATGAAACAAGACATTAGTTTAACAGTTGTGTGACTTTTGAAAATAATGATCAAGCAGCACTCAGTATTGCTTACATATGCCATTCACAGTGATGGAGCTGGTTTCAATGTCAAAGCTGGTGACGATTGAAGCGCTGGTCAAAGCACTTACAATCTGACTGACAATGGGAACAGATGTGCTTTCAAAGTCAACAGTGTTGATGATGGATCCTTTCCTGTGGAAGAAGAAAGACCTAAAACAAAACGTGCAAAATATTAGATTTATGCCTTTATTATTATATTGTAACATAGAAATCTTTTTAAAATTACCTGAATGACACCACTTTCAAGGATTTAAAGCTGGTAGGAAATTCCCTTTGGAAAACAGGTGTAAGCTGCAGAAACAGAAAACAAGTTGTATTTAAAATACGTTTGCTTTTACTTTTGCCTTGAAACACTGAACTGTGTGCATGTGTGTTTACATGTGAAACAGTGTATGTCCTGAAACGTGAGACATATTTCAGAAAATATTGTTATAATAAAGGGAAGTCAAATGAGAAGTTGTAGAGTAAGCAGGGGGTGGAGCTTTATTTGCATTAATATATTCTCCTTGATGCTTTTGTTATCAGTTATTTGGGGAATTTGAAAATGTGACCCTTTAGTATGTAGACAGAGTAAGTGCTCCACTTTTTGAGCACATGCATGAGCATTTTAAGGAAAATTGAAACTTACCTGGTTTACGATCATTGCAGCTCGATTCATATAAGCTGCAGAAGATGGATTCAGCAGGTCGCTTGTAAATGTGCCGTGAACAGATCTGAAAGTTAGCCTTGCTACAGTTGTAGGTGCAGCAGTAGTAGCTGCAGCAGTGGTAGGGGCAGCAGTTGTAGGTGCAGCAGTTGTAGCTGCGGCAGTTGTAGCTGCAGCAGTGGTAAGTGCAGCAGTTGTAGGTGCAGCAGTTGTTGGTGCGGCAGTGGTAAGTGCAGCAGTTGTAGTTGTAGTTGCAACTGGGCCTGCTGTAAAAGTCATATAAGAATATGTAAATGAGTGTGTGTCCCAAAACCAAAAGGATGTTTTTTCCTTGCTTGATATCAAACTGACTTACTCCACCTGAAGCTATAAATGAGGAGAAAATGAAACAAGACATTGGCTGTGTGATTTTTGAAAATAATGATCAAGCAGCACTCAGTATTGCTTACAAATGTCATTCACAGTGATGGAGCTGGTTTCAATGTCAAAGCCGCTGACGTTTGAAGCTGCGCTGATTAAAACCCCTTCAATCTGAGTGTCATTGGGAGCAGATGTGCTTTCAAAGACAGAGTCAAGAGTGGTGATGATGGATCCATTGCTGCAGAAGAAGAAACAAGCAAAACAAAAAGTGCAAAATATTAGATTTATGCCACTATTCTTATATTGTAACATAGAAATCTTTTTAAAATTACCTGAATGACACCACGTTCAAGGATTTAAAGCTGGTAGGGAATTCCCTTTGGAAAATAGGTGTAAGCTACAGAAACAGAAAACAAGTTGTATTTAAAATACAATGTTTGCTTTTATTTTTGCCTTGAAACACTGAACTGTGTGCATGTGTGTATACATGTGAAACAATGTATATCCGGAGACGTGAGAAGTTGTAGAGTAAGCAGGAGGTGGAACTTTATTTGCATTAATATATTCTCCTTGATGCTTTTGTTATCAGTTATTTTTGAGAATTTGAAAATGTGATCCTTTAGTATGTAGCATGCATGAGCTTTTTGAGGAAAATTGAAACTTACCTGGTTTACGATCATTGCAGCTCGATTCACATAAGCTGCAGAAGATGAATTCAGCAGGTCGCGTGTAAATGTGCCTTGAACAGATCTGAAAGTTAGTCTTGCTGCAGTTGTAGGTGCAGCAGTTGTTGGAGCGGCAGTTGTAGGAGCGGCAGTTGTAGGTGCAGCAGTTGTTGGAGCGGCAGTTGTAGGAGCGGCAGTTGTAGGTGCAGCAGTTGTTGGTGCGGCAGTTGTAGAAGCGGCAGTTGTAGGTGCAGCTGTTGTAGGCACAGCAGTCGTTAGAGCAGCTGTTGTAGGCGCTGCAGTTGTTGGAGCAGCAGTTGTGGGTGCAGCAGTTGTTGGTGCGGCAGTTGTTGGAGCAGCAGTTGTGGGTGCAGCAGTTGTAGGTGCAGCAGTTGTTGGAGCAGCAGTTGTGGGTGCAGCAGTCGTAGGTGCAGCAGTTGTTGCAGCGGTAGTTGTAGGTGCAGCAGTTGTTGCAGCGGTAGTTGTAGGTGCAGTAGTTGTCGGTGCAGCTGTTCTATTTGCAGCAGTAGTTGTAGGTGCAGCAGTTGTTGCAGCGGTAGTTGTAGGTGCAGATGTTGTGGGTGCAGCAGTTGTGGGTGCAGCAGTTGTTGGTGCGGCAGTTGTAGGTGCAGCAGTTGTTGGAGCAGCAGTTGTGGGTGCAGCAGTCGTAGGTGCAGCAGTTGTTGCAGCGGTAGTTGTAGGTGCAGCAGTTGTTGCAGCGGTAGTTGTAGGTGCAGTAGTTGTCGGTGCAGCTGTTGTATTTGCAGCGGTAGTTGTAGGTGCAGAAGTTGTTGCAGCGGTAGTTGTAGGTGCAGCTGTTGTATTTGGAGCAGTTGTTGCAGCGGTAGTTGTAGGTGCAGCAGTTGTTGCAGCGGTAGTTGTAGGTGCAGCTGTTGTATTTGGAGCAGTTGTTGCAGCGGTAGTTGTAGGTGCAGAAGTTGTTGCAGCGGTAGTTGTAGGTGCAGCTGTTGTATTTGGAGCAGTTGTTGCAGCGGTAGTTGTAGGTGCAGAAGTTGTTGCAGCGGTAGTTGTAGGTGCAGCTGTTGTATTTGCAGCAGTTGTTGCAGCGGTAGTTGTAGGTGCAGATGTTGTGGGTGCGGCAGTTGTAGGTGCAGCAGTTGTTGGAGCAGCAGTTGTGGGTGCAGCAGTTGTAGGTGCAGCAGTTGTTGCAGCGGTAGTTGTAGGTGCAGCAGTTGTTGCAGCGGTAGTTGTAGGTGCAGTAGTTGTCGGTGCAGCTGTTGTATTTGCAGCAGTTGTTGCAGCGGTAGTTGTAGGTGCAGAAGTTGTCGGTGCAGCTGTTGTATTTGGAGCAGGTGTTGCAGTGGTAGTTGTAGGTGCAGCAGTTGTTGCAGCGGTAGTTGTAGGTGCAGCTGTTGTATTTGCAGCAGTTGTTGCAGTGGTAGTTGTAGGGGCAGATGTTGTCGGTGCAGCTGTTGTATTTGCAGCAGTTGTTGCAGCGGTAGTTGTAGGTGCAGAAGTTGTCGGTGCAGCTGTTGTATTTGGAGCAGTTGTTGCAGCGGTAGTTGTAGGTGCAGCTGTTGTATTTGCAGCAGTTGTTGCAGCGGTAGTTGTAAGTGCAGATGTTGTCGGTGCAGTTGTTGTAGGTGCAGCAGTTGTTGCAGCGGTAGTTGTAGGTACTGCAGTGGTAGGAGCGGCAGTTGTAGATGCAGCAGTTGTTGCAGCGGTGGTTGTAGGTGCAGTAGTTGTTGGTGCAGCTGTTGGTGCAGCGGTAGTTGTAGGTGCAGCTGTTGTATTTGCAGCAGTTGTTGCAGCGGTAGTTGTAGGGGCAGAAGTTGTTGGTGCAGGTGTTGTAGGTGCAGCAGTTGTTGCAGCGGTAGTTGTAGGTGCAGCAGTTGGTGCAGCAGTAGTTGTAGGTGCAGTAGTTGTCGGTGCAGCTGTTGTATTTGCAGCAGTTGTTGCAGCGGTAGTTGTAAGTGCAGTAGTTGTCGGTGCAGCTGTTGTATTTGCAGCAGTTGTTGCAGCGGTAGTTGTAGGTGCAGTAGTTGTCGGTGCAGCTGTTGTATTTGCAGCAGTTGTTGCAGCGGTAGTTGTAGGTGCAGATGTTGTCGGTGCAGCTGTTGTAGGTGCAGCAGTTGGTGCAGCGGTAGTTGTCGGTGCAGCAGTTGTTGTAGCGGTAGTTGTAGGTGCAGAAGTTGTCGGTGCAGCTGTTGTATTTGCAGCAGTTGTTGCAGCGGTAGTTGTAGGGGCAGAAGTTGTCGGTGCAGCTGTTGTAGGTGCAGCAGTTGTTGCAGCGGTAGTTGTAGGTGCAGCAGTTGTTGGTGCAGCTGTTGTATTTGCAGCAGTTGTTGCAGCGGTAGTTGTAGGTGCAGTAGTTGTCGGTGCAGCTGTTGTATTTGCAGCAGTTGTTGCAGCGGTAGTTCTAGGTGCAGCAGTTGCAGCGGTAGTTGTAGGTGCAGAAGTTGTCGGTGCAGCTGTTGTATTTGCAGCAGTTGTTGCAGCGGTAGTTGTAGGGGCAGAAGTTGTCGGTGCAGCTGTTGTAGGTGCAGCAGTTGTTGCAGCGGTAGTTGTAGGTGCAGCAGTTGTTGGTGCAGTTGTTGTATTTGCAGCAGTTGTTGCAGGGGTAGTTGTAGGTGCAGTAGTTGTCGGTGCAGCTGTTGTATTTACAGCAGTTGTTGCAGCGGTAGTTGTAGGTGGAGAAGTTGTTGCAGCGGTAGTTGTAGGTGCAGAAGTTGTCAGTGCAGCTGTTGTATTTGCAGCAGTTGTTGCAGCGGTAGTTGTAGGGGCAGAAGTTGTCGGTGCAGCTGTTGTAGGTGCAGCAGTTGTTGCAGCGGTAGTTGTAGGTGCAGCAGTTGTCGGTGCAGCTGTTGTATTTGCAGCAGTTGTTGCAGCGGTAGTTGTAGGTGCAGAAGTTGTCGGTGCAGCTGTTGTATTTGCAGCAGTTGTTGCAGCGGTAGTTGTAGGTGCAGCAGTTGCAGCGGTAGTTGTAGGTGCAGAAGTTGTCGGTGCAGCTGTTGTATTTGCAGCAGTTGTTGCAGCGGTAGTTGTAGGGGCAGAAGTTGTCGGTGCAGCTGTTGTAGGTGCAGCAGTTGTTGCAGCGGTAGTTGTAGGTGCAGCAGTTGTTGGTGCAGTTGTTGTATTTGCAGCAGTTGTTGCAGCGGTAGTTGTAGGTGCAGTAGTTGTCGGTGCAGCTGTTGTATTTACAGCAGTTGTTGCAGCGGTAGTTGTAGGTGGAGAAGTTGTTGCAGCGGTAGTTGTAGGTGCAGAAGTTGTCGGTGCAGCTGTTGTATTTGCAGCAGTTGTTGCAGCGGTAGTTGTAGGGGCAGAAGTTGTCGGTGCAGCTGTTGTAGGTGCAGCAGTTGTTGCAGCGGTAGTTGTAGGTGCAGCAGTTGTTGGTGCAGCTGTTGTATTTGCAGCAGTTGTTGCAGCGGTAGTTGTAGGTGCAGTAGTTGTCGGTGCAGCTGTTGTATTTACAGCAGTTGTTGCAGCGGTAGTTGTAGGTGGAGAAGTTGTCGGTGCAGCTGTTGTAGGTGCAGAAGTTGTTGCAGCGGTAGTTGTAGGTGTAGCAGTTGTTGCAGCGGTAGTTGTAGGTGCAGTAGTTGTCGGTGCAGCTGTTGTAGGTGCAGCAGTTGTTGCAGCGGTAGTTGTAGGTGCAGCAGTTGTTGCAGCGGTAGTTGTAGGTGCAGAAGTTGTCGGTGCAGCTGTTGTATTTGCAGCAGTTGTTGCAGCGGTAGTTGTAGGGGCAGAAGTTGTCGGTGCAGCTGTTGTAGGTGCAGCAGTTGTTGCAGCGGTAGTTGTAGGTGCAGCAGTTGTTGGTGCAGGTGTTGTATTTGCAGCAGTTGATGCAGCGGTAGTTGTAGGTGCAGAAGTTGTCGGTGCAGCAGTTGTTGGGGCAGCAGTTGTAGTTGTAGTTGCAACTGGGCCTGCTGTAAAAGTCATATAAGAATATGTAAATGAGTGTGTGTCCCAAAACCAAAAGGATGTTTTTTCCTTGCTTGATATCAAACTGACTTACTCCAGCTGACGCTATAAATGAGGAGAAAATGAAATAAGACATTGGTTGTGTGACTTTTGAAAATAATGATCAAGCAGCACTCAGTATTGCTTACAAATGTCATTCACAGTGATGGAGCTGGTTTCAATGTCAAAGCCGCTGACGTTTGAAGCTGCGCTGATTAAAACCCCTTCAATCTGAGTGTCATTGGAAGCAGATGTGCTTTCAAAGACAGAGTCAAGAGTGGTGATGATGGATCCATTGCTGCAGAAGAAGAAACAAGCAAAACAGAAAGTGCAAAATATTAGATTTATGCCACTATTCTTATATTGTAACATAGAAATCTTTTTAAAATTACCTGAATGACACCACTTTCAAGGATTTAAAGCTGGTAGGGAATTCCCTTTGGAAAATAGGTGTAAGCTACAGAAACAGAAAACAAGTTGTATTTAAAATACAATGTTTGCTTTTATTTTTGCCTTGAAACACTGAACTGTGTGCATGTGTGTATACATGTGAAACGCTATATATCCGGAGACGTGAGAAGTTGTAGAGTAAGCAGGAGGTGGAGCTTTATTTGCATTAATATATTCTCCTTGATGCTTTTGTTATCAGTTATTTTTGAGAATTTTAAAATGTGATCCTTTAGTATGTAGCATGCATGAGCTTTTTGAGGAAAATTGAAACTTACCTGGTTTACGATCATTGCAGCTCGATTCATATAAGCTGCAGAAGATGAATTCAGGAGGTCGCTTGTAAATGTGCCTTGAACAGATCTGAAAGTTAGCCTTGCTACAGTTGTAGGTGCAGCAGTTGTAGGTGCAGCAGTTGTAGGTGCAGCAGTTGTTGGAGCGACAGTTGTAGGGGCTGCAGTTGTTAGAGCGACAGTTGTAGGTGGAGCTGTTATAGGTGCAGCAGTTGTTGGAGCGGCAGTTGTAGGCGCAGCAGTCGTTGGAGTGGCAGTTGTAGGTGCAGCTGTTGTAGGTGCAGCAGTTGTTGGAGCGACAGTTGTAGGTGGAGCTGTTATAGGTGCAGCAGTTGTTGGAGCGGCAGTTGTAGGCGCAGCAGTCGTTGGAGCGGCAGTTGTAGGTGCAGCTGTTGTAGGTGCAGCAGTTGTTGGAGCGACAGTTGTAGGGGCTGCAGTTGTTAGAGCGACAGTTGTAGGTGGAGCTGTTATAGGTGCAGCAGTTGTTGGAGCGGCAGTTGTAGGCGCAGCAGTCGTTGGAGTGGCAGTTGTAGGTGCAGCTGTTGTAGGTGCAGCAGTTGTTGGAGCGACAGTTGTAGGGGCTGCAGTTGTTAGAGCGACAGTTGTAGGTGGAGCTGTTGTAGGTGCAGCAGTTGTTGGAGCGGCAGTTGTAGGCGCAGCAGTCGTTGGAGTGGCAGTTGTGGGAGATGCAGTTGTTGGAGCAGCAGTTGTGGGTGCAGCAGTTGTTGGAGCGGCAGTTGTTGGTGCGGCAGTGGTGGGTACTGCAGTAGTAGGTACTGCAGTTGTCGGTGGAGCAGTTGTAAGTGCAGCAGTTGTTGAAGCTGCAGTTGTAGATGCAGCAGTTGTTGGAGCGGCAGTTGTAGGTGCAGCAGTAGTAGGTGCAGCAGTTGTTGGAGCGGCAGTTGTGGGTGCAGCAGTCGTAGGTGCAGCAGTTGTTGGAGAGGCTGTTGTGGGTGCAGCAGTCGTAGGTGCAGCTGTTGTCGGTGCTGCAGTTGTTGCAGCGGTAGTTGTAGGTGCAGTAGTTGTCGGTGCAGCTGTTGTATTTGCAGCAGTTGTTGCAGCGGTAGTTGTAGGGGCAGAAGTTGTCAGTGCAGCTGTTGTAGGTGCATTAGTTGTCGGTGCAGCTGTTGTAGGTGCAGCAGTTGGTGCAGCGGTAGTTGTCGGTGCAGCAGTTGTTGCAGCGGTAGTTGTAGGTGCAGAAGTTGTCGGTGCAGCTGTTGTATTTGCAGCAGTTGTTGCAGCGGTAGTTGTAGGGGCAGAAGTTGTCGGTGCAGCTGTTGTAGGTGCAGCAGTTGTTGCAGCGGTAGTTGTAGGTGCAGCAGTTGTTGGTGCAGCTGTTGTATTTGCAGCAGTTGTTGCAGCGGTAGTTGTAGGTGCAGTAGTTGTCGGTGCAGCAGTTGTATTTGCAGCAGTTGTTGCAGCGGTAGTTGTAGGTGCAGCAGTTGCAGCGGTACTTGTAGGTGCAGAAGTTGTCGGTGCAGCTGTTGTATTTGCAGCAGTTGTTGCAGAGGTAGTTGTAGGGGCAGAAGTTGTCGGTACAGCTGTTGTAGGTGCAGCAGTTGTTGCAGCGGTAGTTGTAGGTGCAGCAGTTGTTGGTGCAGTTGTTGTAGTTGCAGCAGTTGTTGCAGCGGTAGTTGTAGGTGCAGTAGTTGTCGGTGCAGCTGTTGTATTTACAGCAGTTGTTGCAGCGGTAGTTGTAGGTGGAGAAGTTGTTGCAGCGGTAGTTGTAGGTGCAGAAGTTGTCGGTGCAGCTGTTGTATTTGCAGCAGTTGTTACAGCGGTAGTTGTAGGGGCAGAAGTTGTCGGTGCAGCTGTTGTAGGTGCAGCAGTTGTTGCAGCGGTAGTTGTAGGTGCAGCAGTTGTCGGTGCAGCTGTTGTATTTGCAGCAGTTGTTGCAGCGGTAGTTGTAGGTGCAGAAGTTGTCGGTGCAGCTGTTGTATTTGCAGCAGGTGTTGCAGCGGTAGTTGTAGGTGCAGCAGTTGCAGCGGTAGTTGTAGGTGCAGAAGTTGTCGGTGCAGCTGTTGTATTTGCAGCAGTTGTTGCAGCGGTAGTTGTAGGGGCAGAAGTTGTCGGTGCAGCTGTTGTAGGTGCAGCAGTTGTTGCAGCGGTAGTTGTAGGTGCAGCAGTTGTTGGTGCAGTTGTTGTATTTGCAGCAGTTGTTGCAGCGGCAGTTGTAGGTGCAGTAGTTGTCGGTGCAGCTGTTGTATTTACAGCAGTTGTTGCAGCGGTAGTTGTAGGTGGAGAAGTTGTTGCAGCGGTAGTTGTAGGTGCAGAAGTTGTCGGTGCAGCTGTTGTATTTGCAGCAGTTGTTGCAGCGGTAGTTGTAGGGGCAGAAGTTGTCGGTGCAGCTGTTGTAGGTGCAGCAGTTGGTGCAGCGGTAGTTGTAGGTGCAGCAGTTGTTGGTGCAGCTGTTGTATTTGCAGCAGTTGTTGCAGCGGTAGTTGTAGGTGCAGTAGTTGTCGGTGCAGCTGTTGTATTTACAGCAGTTGTTGCAGCGGTAGTTGTAGGTGGAGAAGTTGTCGGTGCAGCTGTTGTAGGTGCAGCAGTTGTTGCAGCGGTAGTTGTAGGTGCAGCAGTTGTTGCAGCGGTAGTTGTAGGTGCAGAAGTTGTCGGTGCAGCTGTTGTAGGTGCAGCAGTTGTTGCAGCGGTAGTTGTAGGTGCAGAAGTTGTCGGTGCAGCTGTTGTTGGGGCAGCAGTTGTAGTTGTAGTTGCAACTGGGCCTGCTGTAAAAGTCATATAAGAATATGTAAATGAGTGTGTGTCCCAAAACCAAAAGGATGTTTTTTCCTTGCTTGATATCAAACTGACTTACTCCAGCTGACGCTATAAATGAGGAGAAAATGAAACAAGACATTGGTTGTGTGACTTTTGAAAATAATGATCAAGCAGCACTCAGTATTGCTTACAAATGTCATTCACAGTGATGGAGCTGGTTTCAATGTCAAAGCCGCTGACGTTTGAAGCTGCGCTGATTAAAACCCCTTCAATCTGAGTGTCATTGGAAGCAGATGTGCTTTCAAAGACAGAGTCAAGAGTGGTGATGATGGATCCATTGCTGCAGAAGAAGAAACAAGCAAAACAAAAAGTGCAAAATATTAGATTTATGCCACTATTCTTATATTGTAACATAGAAATCTTTAAAAAATTACCTGAATGACACCACTTTCAAGGATTTAAAGCTGGTAGGGAATTCCCTTTGGAAAATAGGTGTAAGCTACAGAAACAGAAAACAAGTTGTATTTAAAATACAATGTTTGCTTTTATTTTTGCCTTGAAACACTGAACTGTGTGCATGTGTGTATACATGTGAAACGCTATATATCCGGAGACGTGAGAAGTTGTAGAGTAAGCAGGAGGTGGAGCTTTATTTGCATTAATATATTCTCCTTGATGCTTTTGTTATCAGTTATTTTTGAGAATTTTAAAATGTGATCCTTTAGTATGTAGCATGCATGAGCTTTTTGAGGAAAATTGAAACTTACCTGGTTTACGATCATTGCAGCTCGATTCATATAAGCTGCAGAAGATGAATTCAGGAGGTCGCTTGTAAATGTGCCTTGAACAGATCTGAAAGTTAGCCTTGCTACAGTTGTAGGTGCAGCAGTTGTAGGTGCAGTAGTTGTAGGTGCAGCAGTTGTTGGAGCGACAGTTGTAGGGGCTGCAGTTGTTAGAGCGACAGTTGTAGGTGGAGCTGTTATAGGTGCAGCAGTTGTTGGAGCGGCAGTTGTAGGTGCAGTAGTTGTCGGTGCAGCAGTTGTATTTGCAGCAGTTGTTGCAGCGGTAGTTGTAGGTGCAGCAGTTGCAGCGGTACTTGTAGGTGCAGAAGTTGTCGGTGCAGCTGTTGTATTTGCAGCAGTTGTTGCAGAGGTAGTTGTAGGGGCAGAAGTTGTCGGTGCAGCTGTTGTAGGTGCAGCAGTTGTTGCAGCGGTAGTTGTAGGTGCAGCAGTTGTTGGTGCAGTTGTTGTAGTTGCAGCAGTTGTTGCAGCGGTAGTTGTAGGTGCAGTAGTTGTCGGTGCAGCTGTTGTATTTACAGCAGTTGTTGCAGCGGTAGTTGTAGGTGGAGAAGTTGTTGCAGCGGTAGTTGTAGGTGCAGAAGTTGTCGGTGCAGCTGTTGTATTTGCAGCAGTTGTTACAGCGGTAGTTGTAGGGGCAGAAGTTGTCGGTGCAGCTGTTGTAGGTGCAGCAGTTGTTGCAGCGGTAGTTGTAGGTGCAGCAGTTGTCGGTGCAGCTGTTGTATTTGCAGCAGTTGTTGCAGCGGTAGTTGTAGGTGCAGAAGTTGTCGGTGCAGCTGTTGTATTTGCAGCAGGTGTTGCAGCGGTAGTTGTAGGTGCAGCAGTTGCAGCGGTAGTTGTAGGTGCAGAAGTTGTCGGTGCAGCTGTTGTATTTGCAGCAGTTGTTGCAGCGGTAGTTGTAGGGGCAGAAGTTGTCGGTGCAGCTGTTGTAGGTGCAGCAGTTGTTGCAGCGGTAGTTGTAGGTGCAGCAGTTGTTGGTGCAGTTGTTGTATTTGCAGCAGTTGTTGCAGCGGCAGTTGTAGGTGCAGTAGTTGTCGGTGCAGCTGTTGTATTTACAGCAGTTGTTGCAGCGGTAGTTGTAGGTGGAGAAGTTGTTGCAGCGGTAGTTGTAGGTGCAGAAGTTGTCGGTGCAGCTGTTGTATTTGCAGCAGTTGTTGCAGCGGTAGTTGTAGGGGCAGAAGTTGTCGGTGCAGCTGTTGTAGGTGCAGCAGTTGGTGCAGCGGTAGTTGTAGGTGCAGCAGTTGTTGGTGCAGCTGTTGTATTTGCAGCAGTTGTTGCAGCGGTAGTTGTAGGTGCAGTAGTTGTCGGTGCAGCTGTTGTATTTACA
Organism: Epinephelus malabaricus; assembly: GCA_037127435.1. Lineage (NCBI taxonomy): Eukaryota > Metazoa > Chordata > Actinopteri > Perciformes > Serranidae > Epinephelus > Epinephelus malabaricus. The sequence continues at coordinate 17,817,856 of JANUFT010000023.1, read as the reverse complement.
GCAGTTGTTGCAGCGGTAGTTGTAGGTGGAGAAGTTGTCGGTGCAGCTGTTGTAGGTGCAGCAGTTGTTGCAGCGGTAGTTGTAGGTGCAGCAGTTGTTGCAGCGGTAGTTGTAGGTGCAGAAGTTGTCGGTGCAGCTGTTGTAGGTGCTGCAGTTGTTGCAGCGGTAGTTGTAGGTGCAGCAGTTGTTGCAGCGGTAGTTGTAGGTGCAGAAGTTGTCGGTGCAGCTGTTGTTGGGGCAGCAGTTGTAGTTGTAGTTGCAACTGGGCCTGCTGTAAAAGTCATATAAGAATATGTAAATGAGTGTGTGTCCCAAAACCAAAAGGATGTTTTTTCCTTGCTTGATATCAAACTCACTTACTCCACCTGACGCTATAAATGAGGAGAAAATGAAACAAGACATTGGTTGTGTGACTTTTGAAAATAATGATCAAGCAGCACTCAGTATTGCTTACAAATGTCATTCACAGTGATGGAGCTGGTTTCAATGTCAAAGCCGCTGACGTTTGAAGCTGCGCTGATTAAAACCCCTTCAATCTGAGTGTCATTGGGAGCAGATGTGCTTTCAAAGACAGAGTCAAGAGTGGTGATGATGGATCCATTGCTGCAGAAGAAGAAACAAGCAAAACAAAAAGTGCAAAATATTAGATTTATGCCACTATTCTTATATTGTAACATAGAAATCTTTTTAAAATTACCTGAATGACACCACTTTCAAGGATTTAAAGCTGGTAGGGAATTCCCTTTGGAAAATAGGTGTAAGCTACAGAAACAGAAAACAAGTTGTATTTAAAATACAATGTTTGCTTTTATTTTTGCCTTGAAACACTGAACTGTGTGCATGTGTGTATACATGTGAAACGCTGTATATCCGGAGACGTGAGAAGTTGTAGAGTAAGCAGGAGGTGGAGCTTTATTTGCATTAATATATTCTCCTTGATGCTTTTGTTATCAGTTATTTTTGAGAATTTTAAAATGTGATCCGTTAGTATGTAGCATGCATGAGCTTTTTGAGGAAAATTGAAACTTACCTGGTTTACGATCATTGCAGCTCGATTCATATAAGCTGCAGAAGATGAATTCAGGAGGTCGCTTGTAAATGTGCCTTGAACAGATCTGAAAGTTAGCCTTGCTACAGTTGTAGGTGCTACAGTCGTTGGAGCGGCAGTTGTAGGTGCAGCTGTTGTAGGTGCAGCAGTTGTTGGAGCGACAGTTGTAGGGGCTGCAGTTGTTAGAGCGACAGTTGTAGGTGGAGCTGTTATAGGTGCAGCAGTTGTTGGAGCGGCAGTTGTAGGCGCAGCAGTCGTTGGAGTGGCAGTTGTAGGTGCAGCTGTTGTAGGTGCAGCAGTTGTTGGAGCGACAGTTGTAGGGGCTGCAGTTGTTAGAGCGACAGTTGTAGGTGGAGCTGTTGTAGGTGCAGCAGTTGTTGGAGCGGCAGTTGTAGGCGCAGCAGTCGTTGGAGTGGCAGTTGTGGGAGAAGCAGTAGTAGGCGCTGCAGTTGTTGGAGCAGCAGTTGTGGGTGCAGCAGTTGTTGGAGCGGCAGTTGTTGGTGCGGCAGTGGTGGGTACTGCAGTAGTAGGTACTGCAGTTGTCGGTGGAGCAGTTGTAAGTGCAGCAGTTGTTGGAGCGGCAGTTGTAGGTGCAGCAGTTGTTGGAACAGCAGTTGTAGGTGCAGCAGTTGTTGGAGCGGCAGTTGTGGGTGCAGCAGTCGTAGGTGCAGCTGTTGTCGGTGCTGCAGTTGTTGCAGCGGCAGTTGTAGGTGCAGTAGTTGTCGGTGCAGCTGTTGTATTTGCAGCAGTTGTTGCAGCGGTAGTTGTAGGGGCAGAAGTTGTTGGTGCAGCTGTTGTATTTGCAGCAGTTGTTGCAGCGGTAGTTGTAGGTGCATTAGTTGTCGGTGCAGCTGTTGTAGGTGCAGCAGTTGGTGCAGCGGTAGTTGTCGGTGCAGCAGTTGTTGCAGCGGTAGTTGTAGGTGCAGAAGTTGTCGGTGCAGCTGTTGTATTTGCAGCAGTTGTTGCAGCGGTAGTTGTAGGGGCAGAAGTTGTCGGTGCAGCTGTTGTAGGTGCAGCAGTTGTTGCAGCGGTAGTTGTAGGTGCAGCAGTTGTTGGTGCAGCTGTTGTATTTGCAGCAGTTGTTGCAGCGGTAGTTGTAGGTGCAGTAGTTGTCGGTGCAGCTGTTGTATTTGCAGCAGTTGTTGCAGCGGTAGTTGTAGGTGCAGCAGTTGCAGCGGTAGTTGTAGGTGCAGAAGTTGTCGGTGCAGCTGTTGTATTTGCAGCAGTTGTTGCAGCGGTAGTTGTAGGTGCAGAAGTTGTCGATGCAGCAGTTGTTGGGGCAGCAGTTGTAGTTGTAGTTGCAACTGGGCCTGCTGTAAAAGTCATATAAGAATATGTAAATGAGTGTGTGTCCCAAAACCAAAAGGATGTTTTTTCCTTGCTTGATATCAAACTGACTTACTCCAGCTGACGCTATAAATGAGGAGAAAATGAAACAAGACATTGGTTGTGTGACTTTTGAAAATAATGATCAAGCAGCACTCAGTATTGCTTACAAATGTCATTCACAGTGATGGAGCTGGTTTCAATGTCAAAGCCGCTGACGTTTGAAGCTGCGCTGATTAAAACCCCTTCAATCTGAGTGTCATTGGAAGCAGATGTGCTTTCAAAGACAGAGTCAAGAGTGGTGATGATGGATCCATTGCTGCAGAAGAAGAAACAAGCAAAACAAAAAGTGCAAAATATTAGATTTATGCCACTATTCTTATATTGTAACATAGAAATCTTTTTAAAATTACCTGAATGACACCACTTTCAAGGATTTAAAGCTGGTAGGGAATTCCCTTTGGAAAATAGGTGTAAGCTACAGAAACAGAAAACAAGTTGTATTTAAAATACAATGTTTGCTTTTATTTTTGCCTTGAAACACTGAACTGTGTGCATGTGTGTATACATGTGAAACGCTGTATATCCGGAGACGTGAGAAGTTGTAGAGTAAGCAGGAGGTGGAGCTTTATTTGCATTAATATATTCTCCTTGATGCTTTTGTTATCAGTTATTTTTGAGAATTTTAAAATGTGATCCGTTAGTATGTAGCATGCATGAGCTTTTTGAGGAAAATTGAAACTTACCTGGTTTACGATCATTGCAGCTCGATTCATATAAGCTGCAGAAGATGAATTCAGGAGGTCGCTTGTAAATGTGCCTTGAACAGATCTGAAAGTTAGTCTTGCGACAGTTGTAGGTGCTACAGTCGTTGGAGCGGCAGTTGTAGGTGCACCTGTTGTAGGTGCAGCAGTTGTTGGAGCGACAGTTGTAGGTGGAGTTGTTGTAGGTGCAGCAGTTGTTGGAGCGGCAGTTGTAGGCGCAGCAGTCGTTGGAGTGGCAGTTGTAGGTGCAGCTGTTGTAGGTGCTGCAGTTGTTGGAGCGACAGTTGTTGGAGCAGCAGTTGTTGGAGCGACAGTTGTAGGTGGAGCTGTTGTAGGTGCAGCAGTTGTTGGAGCGGCAGTTGTAGGCGCAGCAGTCGTTGGAGTGGCAGTTGTAGGTGGAGCTGTTGTAGGTGCAGCAGTTGTTGGAGCGGCAGTTGTAGGCGCAGCAGTCGTTGGAGTGGCAGTTGTGGGAGATGCAGTAGTAGGCGCTGCAGTTGTTGGAGCAGCAGTTGTGGGTGCAGCAGTTGTTGGAGCGGCAGTTGTAGGTGCAGCAGTTGTTGGTGCGGCAGTGGTGGGTACTGCAGTTGTCGGTGGAGCAGTTGTAAGTGCAGCAGTTGTTGGAGCGGCAGTTGTAGGTGCAGCAGTTGTTGGAACAGCAGTTGTAGGTGCAGCAGTTGTTGGAGCGGCAGTTGTAGGTGCAGCTGTCGTAGGTGCAACAGTTGTTGGAGCGGCAGTTGTGGGTGCAGCAGTCGTAGGTGCTGCTGTTGTCGGTGCTGCAGTTGTTGCAGCAGTAGTTGTAGGTGCAGCTGTCGTAGGTGCAGCAGTTGTTGGAGCGGCAGTTGTGGGTGCAGCAGTCGTAGGTGCAGCTGTTGTCGGTGCTGCAGTTGTTGGAGCGGCAGTTGTAGGTGCAGCTGTCGTAGGTGCAGCAGTTGTTGGAGAGGCTGTTGTGGGTGCAGCAGTCGTAGGTGCAGCTGTTGTCGGTGCTGCAGTTGTTGCAGCGGTAGTTGTAGGTGCAGTAGTTGTCGGTGCAACTGTTGTATTTGCAGCAGTTGTTGCAGCGGTAGTTGTAGGGGCAGAAGTTGTCGGTGCAGCTGTTGTAGGTGCAGCAGTTGTTGCAGCGGTAGTTGTAGGTGCAGCAGTTGGTGCAGCAGTAGTTGTAGGTGCAGTAGTTGTCGGTGCAGCTGTTGTATTTGCAGCAGTTGTTGCAGCGGTAGTTGTAGGTGGAGAAGTTGTCGGTGCAGCTGTTGTAGGTGCAGCAGTTGTTGCAGCGGTAGTTGTAGGGGCAGAAGTTGTCGGTGCAGCTGTTGTAGGTGCAGCAGTTGTTGCAGCGGTAGTTGTAGGTGCAGCAGTTGTTGGTGCAGCTGTTGTATTTGCAGCAGTTGTTGCAGCGGTAGTTGTAGGTGCAGCTGTTGTATTTACAGCAGTTGTTGCAGCGGTAGTTGTAGGTGGAGAAGTTGTCGGTGCAGCTGTTGTAGGTGCAGCAGTTGTTGCAGCGGTAGTTGTAGGTGCAGCAGTTGTTGCAGCGGTAGTTGTAGGTGCAGAAGTTGTCGGTGCAGCTGTTGTAGGTGCAGCAGTTGTTGCAGCGGTAGTTGTAGGTGCAGAAGTTGTCGGTGCAGCTGTTGTATTTGCAGCAGTTGTTGCAGCGGTAGTTGTAGGTGCAGCAGTTGTTGCAGCGGTAGTTGTAGGTGCAGAAGTTGTCGGTGCAGCTGTTGTATTTGCAGCAGTTGTTGCAGCGGTAGTTGTAGGGGCAGAAGTTGTCGGTGCAGCTGTTGTAGGTGCAGCAGTTGTTGCAGCGGTAGTTGTAGGTGCAGCAGTTGTTGGTGCAGCTGTTGTATTTGCAGCAGTTGTTGCAGCGGTAGTTGTAGGTGCAGCAGTTGTAGGGGCAGCAGTTGTAGTTGTAGTTGCAACTGGGCCTGCTGTAAAAGTCATATAAGAATATGTAAATGAGTGTGTGTCCCAAAACCAAAAGGATGTTTTTTCCTTGCTTGATATCAAACTGACTTACTCCACCTGAAGCTATAAATGAGGAGAAAATGAAACAAGACATTGGTTGTGTGACTTTTGAAAATAATGATCAAGCAGCACTCAGTATTGCTTACAAATGTCATTCACAGTGATGGAGCTGGTTTCAATGTCAAAGCCGCTGACGTTTGAAGCTGCGCTGATTAAAACCCCTTCAATCTGAGTGTCATTGGAAGCAGATGTGCTTTCAAAGACAGAGTCAAGAGTGGTGATGATGGATCCATTGCTGCAGAAGAAGAAACAAGCAAAACAAAAAGTGCAAAATATTAGATTTATGCCACTATTCTTATATTGTAACATAGAAATCTTTTTAAAATTACCTGAATGACACCACTTTCAAGGATTTAAAGCTGGTAGGGAATTCCCTTTGGAAAATAGGTGTAAGCTACAGAAACAGAAAACAAGTTGTATTTAAAATACAATGTTTGCTTTTATTTTTGCCTTGAAACACTGAACTGTGTGCATGTGTGTATACATGTGAAACGCTGTATATCCGGAGACGTGAGAAGTTGTAGAGTAAGCAGGAGGTGGAGCTTTATTTGCATTAATATATTCTCCTTGATGCTTTTGTTATCAGTTATTTTTGAGAATTTTAAAATGTGATCCGTTAGTATGTAGCATGCATGAGCTTTTTGAGGAAAATTGAAACTTACCTGGTTTACGATCATTGCAGCTCGATTCATATAAGCTGCAGAAGATGAATTCAGGAGGTCGCTTGTAAATGTGCCTTGAACAGATCTGAAAGTTAGCCTTGCTACAGTTGTAGGTGCTACAGTCGTTGGAGCGGCAGTTGTAGGTGCAGCTGTTGTAGGTGCAGCAGTTGTTGGAGCGACAGTTGTAGGGGCTGCAGTTGTTAGAGCGACAGTTGTAGGTGGAGCTGTTATAGGTGCAGCAGTTGTTGGAGCGGCAGTTGTAGGCGCAGCAGTCGTTGGAGTGGCAGTTGTAGGTGCAGCTGTTGTAGGTGCAGCAGTTGTTGGAGCGACAGTTGTAGGGGCTGCAGTTGTTAGAGCGACAGTTGTAGGTGGAGCTGTTGTAGGTGCAGCAGTTGTTGGAGCGGCAGTTGTAGGCGCAGCAGTCGTTGGAGTGGCAGTTGTGGGAGAAGCAGTAGTAGGTGCTGCAGTTGTTGGAGCAGCAGTTGTGGGTGCAGCAGTTGTTGGAGCGGCAGTTGTTGGTGCGGCAGTGGTGGGTACTGCAGTAGTAGGTACTGCAGTTGTCGGTGGAGCAGTTGTAAGTGCAGCAGTTGTTGGAGCGGCAGTTGTAGGTGCAGCAGTTGTTGGAACAGCAGTTGTAGGTGCAGCAGTTGTTGGAGCGGCAGTTGTGGGTGCAGCAGTCGTAGGTGCAGCTGTTGTCGGTGCTGCAGTTGTTGCAGCGGCAGTTGTAGGTGCAGTAGTTGTCGGTGCAGCTGTTGTATTTGCAGCAGTTGTTGCAGCGGTAGTTGTAGGGGCAGAAGTTGTTGGTGCAGCTGTTGTATTTGCAGCAGTTGTTGCAGCGGTAGTTGTAGGTGCATTAGTTGTCGGTGCAGCTGTTGTAGGTGCAGCAGTTGGTGCAGCGGTAGTTGTCGGTGCAGCAGTTGTTGCAGCGGTAGTTGTAGGTGCAGAAGTTGTCGGTGCAGCTGTTGTATTTGCAGCAGTTGTTGCAGCGGTAGTTGTAGGGACAGAAGTTGTCGGTGCAGCTGTTGTAGGTGCAGCAGTTGTTGCAGCGGTAGTTGTAGGTGCAGCAGTTGTTGGTGCAGCTGTTGTATTTGCAGCAGTTGTTGCAGCGGTAGTTGTAGGTGCAGTAGTTGTCGGTGCAGCTGTTGTATTTGCAGCAGTTGTTGCAGCGGTAGTTGTAGGTGCAGCAGTTGCAGCGGTAGTTGTAGGTGCAGAAGTTGTCGGTGCAGCTGTTGTATTTGCAGCAGTTGTTGCAGCGGTAGTTGTAGGTGCAGAAGTTGTCGGTGCAGCAGTTGTTGGGGCAGCAGTTGTAGTTGTAGTTGCAACTGGGCCTGCTGTAAAAGTCATATAAGAATATGTAAATGAGTGTGTGTCCCAAAACCAAAAGGATGTTTTTTCCTTGCTTGATATCAAACTGACTTACTCCAGCTGACGCTATAAATGAGGAGAAAATGAAACAAGACATTGGTTGTGTGACTTTTGAAAATAATGATCAAGCAGCACTCAGTATTGCTTACAAATGTCATTCACAGTGATGGAGCTGGTTTCAATGTCAAAGCCGCTGACGTTTGAAGCTGCGCTGATTAAAACCCCTTCAATCTGAGTGTCATTGGAAGCAGATGTGCTTTCAAAGACAGAGTCAAGAGTGGTGATGATGGATCCATTGCTGCAGAAGAAGAAACAAGCAAAACAAAAAGTGCAAAATATTAGATTTATGCCACTATTCTTATATTGTAACATAGAAATCTTTTTAAAATTACCTGAATGACACCACTTTCAAGGATTTAAAGCTGGTAGGGAATTCCCTTTGGAAAATAGGTGTAAGCTACAGAAACAGAAAACAAGTTGTATTTAAAATACAATGTTTGCTTTTATTTTTGCCTTGAAACACTGAACTGTGTGCATGTGTGTATACATGTGAAACGCTGTATATCCGGAGACGTGAGAAGTTGTAGAGTAAGCAGGAGGTGGAGCTTTATTTGCATTAATATATTCTCCTTGATGCTTTTGTTATCAGTTATTTTTGAGAATTTTAAAATGTGATCCGTTAGTATGTAGCATGCATGAGCTTTTTGAGGAAAATTGAAACTTACCTGGTTTACGATCATTGCAGCTCGATTCATATAAGCTGCAGAAGATGAATTCAGGAGGTCGCTTGTAAATGTGCCTTGAACAGATCTGAAAGTTAGTCTTGCGACAGTTGTAGGTGCTACAGTCGTTGGAGCGGCAGTTGTAGGTGCACCTGTTGTAGGTGCAGCAGTTGTTGGAGCGACAGTTGTAGGTGGAGTTGTTGTAGGTGCAGCAGTTGTTGGAGCGGCAGTTGTAGGCGCAGCAGTCGTTGGAGTGGCAGTTGTAGGTGCAGCTGTTGTAGGTGCTGCAGTTGTTGGAGCGACAGTTGTTGGAGCAGCAGTTGTTGGAGCGACAGTTGTAGGTGGAGCTGTTGTAGGTGCAGCAGTTGTTGGAGCGGCAGTTGTAGGCGCAGCAGTCGTTGGAGTGGCAGTTGTAGGTGGAGCTGTTGTAGGTGCAGCAGTTGTTGGAGCGGCAGTTGTAGGCGCAGCAGTCGTTGGAGTGGCAGTTGTGGGAGATGCAGTAGTAGGCGCTGCAGTTGTTGGAGCAGCAGTTGTGGGTGCAGCAGTTGTTGGAGCGGCAGTTGTAGGTGCAGCAGTTGTTGGTGCGGCAGTGGTGGGTACTGCAGTTGTCGGTGGAGCAGTTGTAAGTGCAGCAGTTGTTAGAGCGGCAGTTGTAGGTGCAGCAGTTGTTGGAACAGCAGTTGTAGGTGCAGCAGTTGTTGGAGCGGCAGTTGTAGGTGCAGCTGTCGTAGGTGCAACAGTTGTTGGAGCGGCAGTTGTGGGTGCAGCAGTCGTAGGTGCTGCTGTTGTCGGTGCTGCAGTTGTTGCAGCAGTAGTTGTAGGTGCAGCTGTCGTAGGTGCAGCAGTTGTTGGAGCGGCAGTTGTGGGTGCAGCAGTCGTAGGTGCAGCTGTTGTCGGTGCTGCAGTTGTTGGAGCGGCAGTTGTAGGTGCAGCTGTCGTAGGTGCAGCAGTTGTTGGAGAGGCTGTTGTGGGTGCAGCAGTCGTAGGTGCAGCTGTTGTCGGTGCTGCAGTTGTTGCAGCGGTAGTTGTAGGTGCAGTAGTTGTCGGTGCAACTGTTGTATTTGCAGCAGTTGTTGCAGCGGTAGTTGTAGGGGCAGCTGTTGTCGGTGCAGCTGTTGTAGGTGCAGCAGTTGTTGCAGCGGTAGTTGTAGGTGCAGCAGTTGGTGCAGCAGTAGTTGTAGGTGCAGTAGTTGTCGGTGCAGCTGTTGTATTTGCAGCAGTTGTTGCAGCGGTAGTTGTAGGTGGAGAAGTTGTCGGTGCAGCTGTTGTAGGTGCAGCAGTTGTTGCAGCGGTAGTTGTAGGGGCAGAAGTTGTCGGTGCAGCTGTTGTAGGTGCAGCAGTTGTTGCAGCGGTAGTTGTAGGTGCAGCAGTTGTTGGTGCAGCTGTTGTATTTGCAGCAGTTGTTGCAGCGGTAGTTGTAGGTGCAGTAGTTGTCGGTGCAGCTGTTGTATTTACAGCAGTTGTTGCAGCGGTAGTTGTAGGTGCAGCAGTTGTTGCAGCGGTAGTTGTAGGTGCAGAAGTTGTCGGTGCAGCTGTTGTAGGTGCAGCAGTTGTTGCAGCGGTAGTTGTAGGTGCAGAAGTTGTCGGTGCAGCTGTTGTATTTGCAGCAGTTGTTGCAGCGGTAGTTGTAGGTGCAGCAGTTGTTGCAGCGGTAGTTGTAGGTGCAGAAGTTGTCGGTGCAGCTGTTGTATTTGCAGCAGTTGTTGCAGCGGTAGTTGTAGGGGCAGAAGTTGTCGGTGCAGCTGTTGTAGGTGCAGCAGTTGTTGCAGCGGTAGTTGTAGGTGCAGCAGTTGTTGGTGCAGCTGTTGTATTTGCAGCAGTTGTTGCAGCGGTAGTTGTAGGTGCAGAAGTTGTCGGTGCAGCTGTTGTATTTGCAGCAGTTGTTGCAGCGGTAGTTGTAGGTGCAGCAGTTGTAGGGGCAGCAGTTGTAGTTGTAGTTGCAACTGGGCCTGCTGTAAAAGTCATATAAGAATATGTAAATGAGTGTGTGTCCCAAAACCAAAAGGATGTTTTTTCCTTGCTTGATATCAAACTGACTTACTCCACCTGAAGCTATAAATGAGGAGAAAATGAAACAAGACATTGGTTGTGTGACTTTTGAAAATAATGATCAAGCAGCACTCAGTATTGCTTACAAATGTCATTCACAGTGATGGAGCTGGTTTCAATGTCAAAGCCGCTGACGTTTGAAGCTGCGCTGATTAAAACCCCTTCAATCTGAGTGTCATTGGAAGCAGATGTGCTTTCAAAGACAGAGTCAAGAGTGGTGATGATGGATCCATTGCTGCAGAAGAAGAAACAAGCAAAACAAAAAGTGCAAAATATTAGATTTATGCCACTATTCTTATATTGTAACATAGAAATCTTTTTAAAATTACCTGAATGACACCACTTTCAAGGATTTAAAGCTGGTAGGGAATTCCCTTTGGAAAATAGGTCTAAGCTACAGAAACAGAAAACAAGTTGTATTTAAAATACAATGTTTGCTTTTATTTTTGCCTTGAAACACTGAACTGTGTGCATGTGTGTATACATGTGAAACACTGTATATCCGGAGACGTGAGAAGTTGTAGAGTAAGCAGGAGGTGGAGCTTTATTTGCATTAATATATTCTCCTTGATGCTTTTGTTATCAGTTATTTTTGAGAATTTTAAAATGTGATCCTTTAGTATGTAGCATGCATGAGCTTTTTGAGGAAAATTGAAACTTACCTGGTTTACGATCATTGCAGCTCGATTCATATAAGCTGCAGAAGATGAATTCAGGAGGTCGCTTGTAAATGTGCCTTGAACAGATCTGAAAGTTAGTCTTGCTACAGTTGTAGGTGCTACAGTCGTTGGAGCGGCAGTTGTAGGGGCTGCAGTTGTAGGTGCAGCAGTTGTGGGTGCAGCAGTCGTAGGTGCAGCAGTTGTTGGAGAGGCTGTTGTGGGTGCAGCAGTCGTAGGTGCAGCTGTTGTCGGTGCTGCAGTTGTTGCAGCGGTAGTTGTAGGTGCAGTAGTTGTCGGTGCAGCTGTTGTATTTGCAGCAGTTGTTGCAGCGGTAGTTGTAGGGGCAGAAGTTGTTGGTGCAGCTGTTGTAGGTGCAGCAGTTGGTGCAGCAGTAGTTGTAGGTGCAGTAGTTGTCGGTGCAGCTGTTGTATTTGCAGCAGTTGTTGCAGCGGTAGTTGTAGGGGCAGAAGTTGTCGGTGCAGCTGTTGTATTTGCAGCAGTTGTTGCAGCGGTAGTTGTAGGTGGAGAAGTTGTCGGTGCAGCTGTTGTAGGTGCAGCAGTTGTTGCAGCGGTAGTTGTCGGTGCAGCAGTTGTTGCAGCGGTAGTTGTAGGTGCAGAAGTTGTCGGTGCAGCTGTTGTATTTGCAGCAGTTGTTGCAGCGGTAGTTGCAGGTGCAGCAGTTGTTGCAGCGGTAGTTGTAGGTGTAGAAGTTGTCGGTGCAGCTGTTGTATTTGCAGCAGTTGTTGCAGCGGTAGTTGTAGGGGCAGAAGTTGTCGGTGCAGCTGTTGTAGGTGCAGCAGTTGTTGCAGTGGTAGTTGTAGGTGCAGCAGTTGTTGGTGCAGCTGTTGTATTTGCAGCAGTTGTTGCAGCGGTAGTTGTAGGTGCAGTAGTTGTCGGTGCAGCTGTTGTATTTACAGCAGTTGTTGCAGCGGTAGTTGTAGGGGGAGAAGTTGTCGGTGCAGCTGTTGTAGGTGCAGCAGTTGTTGCAGCGGTAGTTGTAGGTGCAGCAGTTGTTGCAGCGGTAGTTGTAGGTGCAGAAGTTGTCGGTGCAGCTGTTGTAGGTGCAGCAGTTGTTGCAGCGGTAGTTGTAGGTGCAGAAGTTGTTGCAGCGGTAGTTGTAGGTGCAGAAGTTGTCGGTGCAGCTGTTGTATTTGCAGCAGTTGTTGCAGCGGTAGTTGTAGGGGCAGAAGTTGTCAGTGCAGCTGTTGTAGGTGCAGCAGTTGTTGCAGCGGTAGTTGTAGGTGCAGCAGTTGTTGCAGCGGCAGTTGTAGGTGCAGCAGTTGTTGGTGCAGCTGTTGTATTTGCAGCAGTTGTTGCAGCGGTAGTTGTCGGTGCAGCTGTTGTATTTGCAGCAGTTGTTGCAGCGGTAGTTGTAGGTGCAGTAGTTGTTGGTGCAGGTGTTGTAGGTGCAGCAGTTGGTGCAGCAGTAGTTGTAGGTGCAGTAGTTGTCGGTGCAGGTGTTGTATTTGCAGCAGTTGTTGCAGAGGTAGTTGTAGGTGCAGCAGTTGTTGCAGTGGTAGTTGTAGGTCCAGGAGTTGTCGGTGTCGCAGTTGTAGTTACAGCAGTTGGTGCAGTAGTTGTCGGTGCAGCTGTTGTATTTGCAGCAGTTGTTGCAGCGGTAGTTGTAGGTGCAGCAGTTGGTGCAGTAGTAGTTGTAGGTGCAGTAGTTGTCGGTGCAGCAGTTGTTGCAGCGGTAGTTGTCAGTGCAGCAGTTGTAGGTGCAGCAGTTGTTGCAGCGGTAGTTGTAGGTGCAGTAGTTGTCGGTGCAGCTGTTGTAGGTGCAGCAGTTGTTGCAGCGGCAGTTGTAGGTGCAGTAGTTGTCGGTGCAGCTGTTGTATTTGCAGCAGTTGTTGCAGCGGTAGTTGTAGGTGCAGTAGTTGTCGGTGCAGCTGTTGTAGGTGCAGCAGTTGGTGCAGCGGTAGTTGTAACTGCAGTCGTCGTAGGTGCAGCTAGTGTCATTGTAGCTATAAAGCACCAAAGAGTTCAAAAAATTCACTAAAACACAATTCACTTTGCTCGTATATTAAGTAATTACGATATAAAGGTGATTCTACACTCTGATGTTCAGTTATCTAAGAAATATTTGAGGATGTGTCGGGAAGAACTCAACCGTAACTTGATGCTGTGTTGGTGTCGATTTTTACACCTTTTCACATTTTCACATTTTCTATTACCATTCCAAAGCAACTGGTTCAACATGACTCAGCTCACCTGTTAGAATCAGCAACACTGATACGATGTGTGTGACACCCATCCTGGTTTTCTTTTTCTCTATCAAATCAAACAGTACAGAAATTTAGTGACTTTTAGGTATTACACAGAGTGAAACCTGCAAATGAGAGTTTTCATAATAGCAGTGATTTTAGTCTTTTTTAGTCAGCTTACACAAAACATTCACAAGGAAAGGTCTGTCCATGAAATAATCTGTATCCTGATACATGATTTTATTCTTTGAATCAACTGTGATGAAATGCAAGTTTCACTCCCCTTAAACTCATCAATGTTTCAGTCAATGTTGTCGTACTAGAGATTGGTTTAAAAGTGTAAAGACCAATTTTGAACGTCTTGGTCTTATCTGTGACTCGAGTGCATTTTTATTTGGTCTTGTGTCAGTGTCAGGATTCTCTATTTTTATTTGAAGACCGTTCAACATCACAACCACGGGGATATTACTAAATTACAAAAAATTCACCTCCACCATGCCTTTAAATATTTAATAAAAACATTTCTCATGTTATACTAACACATACAGACAATATGGCAATAACAGAGGTGAATGAAGAGGAATCTTCTTTTGTCTTTGCAGGTGTTTTTATGAGAATGTGGATGTTTGAGATCAATTTTGGGAGTGCCTATGGTTTGTATGTTCCACAGTTTCTACCATGCAGTGTGGGACTCACACTGGTCTTGGTTTTGGTCTAAACATGGTCTTAACCTCTGAGCCTTGGTTTTGTCTGAGTCTCCATACACTCTGGTCTTGGTCATGACTTGGTCTTGGTTTAGGTGGTCTGGACTACAGTACTGGTTGTCGTACACTGTACATTTTCATTCATGGCTTTCTGACAAAATCCATAAACTGTTGACAAGTGAGAGAAATGTTCGAAATGCCGTATAAATGGAGATGACAAACAAAATTAAATAGCACCTATATTTGGGGGAAACTAAAAAAATGGAATATCAGCTAAAGAGAAAGCTACAACTGGATTTTACAACATTTCAAAATAACTTAATGAGGCAGTCACTTATTATCACTTTAAATATGTGATAATGACACATAAATTATAATGAACGAGAATACATGAGCATTTCCTAAAGGTAAGACAGAGACTGTTGATAAAATACATTTGTACATAAATAAGTAAACACACAAACATTAAACAGACACATACATACACACACACACACACACACACACAGTGTATAAACGTACAAAGGTCTACATATATAAAATGAAAAATGCACTTACCCAAATGTAAAGATATGAGATGAAGGTATAAACCCCCCCTTCTATCTGCTTTCAATGTTAAACACTATTCCAGTGTCTTAATTCAGTCCTGTTCACGTCTGTGATGTTCCAAACCTTTCACCTTAAGTGACAGTCCACATCTATTATGGCCTTTATATTGCAACAGAATAAAAGCTAATGACGTGGCTCATAACTGATAACCTCTTAAGAATGTTGTGATACCTTTTGTGATAAGCAAAACAACATCATTGGATACAGGCTGTGAGATGTCAATATGTCAATTTTGTGGCTCAGTAAAGTGGCATACTCCCTTTTTCATCCTGTGAAACAGGTTGCTGCTATGTTCCTCCAAAGTGAATGTTGAACAAAGGTTCACTGATGCGATGAAAGGTTATCACAAAGAAATAAATTTGGATTTCTAGCGAAAGGCACACTCAAAAAAGAAACAAGGAAATTGTATGTTTTGACACAGTGAGTGAGTATTGTCTATGATATTTGGGTTTTTCCGAGGAGTTATGTCCATAGGTGAGACATTACAAGACACATTTTGAGTGTCAGATCATGACATTACTATGTTTATAATGACAAATAAACTGCACCTGCTAAAACTGGACTTTTACAGGGTTCACCACATTGAATGAAAGACTTTTAAAGACCTTTCAAATGCTGCATACAGTTCACTTTAAAAACTGTCATAACTATACTGGCCACAAGATGAGCATATGATGAAAATCCAGTCGTGAAGATACAGCTTAACAATTTTTGATATTCAGGACTTCCTAGCAGTAAGAATAATTTTTAATGATGTCATTTTATACAAAGTCAGTGATTTGTATGCCATGCAAATTCATTTGAATATCCTCTCTACCCACTGGCCGGCTAACTCTTGATAATTATGTTAGGTTAAACTTTAAGATCAGGTTTGTCTGGTTTATAAAAATTCATGATCTAATGTCTTAAACCAATTTAATAATATGTTTCTGTTTGGTTTTATGTAAAATGAGCTCATCTTATCTGCATAATGAATACACAGTGAACGTCTGTCCTGCTGTTCTGTTTAAAAGTGTATTATCAGGATGGGGTTCAACATGGGGGTCTGTGGGGATTTGACCAGCCTCAAATACCACTGGACGGCAGAACAGAAACTGTTGTAGGAGCAGTAAAACTATCTGGTTGGGTTTAGGCAACAAAATTCATTGGTTAGGTTTAACAGAAAACAGATCATGTTTTGGCTTAAAATGAGTAGCCCACATGACAATGTACATGGCGTATCTCACGTGACATACATCACATACGTCATGTGTGATGTGACATACGTTGACATACTTACTTTGATAAAGTAACTCAACCTTGAATATTGGAGACATTAACACTGGTCTTTATAGGGCATGTTCAATCTGAAAACGGTGTGCACTGTTTTGCTGCAGTTTCCAGATTTAACGACATTTCCTCAAAACCATGTGAGATAGTTTGCAACGAGCTTCAACATAGCCTGTGTTTTCTCTCCTTTGTCACAGGTGTACCCAATCAGCAGTGACATGTACATTACCCAAATTCTGGTAGAAATGTACTCACTGTACACACAAGTTTTGTTTTTCTGTCACACTTGCTCTGGCAGGGGATGTTTTTCATGCCAATAAAGCCCATTTAGTATGAATTGAATTAAGCCCTTCATATGGTATCAGTACGTGAAATGCGCCACAGTACATGAAATGTGCCACCAGGAGGCAAAACACATTAGATTATTTTTATTCAAACATAAAGCATGCATACAAAGCAGTTCCCTTGCCACACTTAGGACTTTCTGACCACCTATCACTGCTCCTCATCCCAACATACGTGCTCCTCAGGAAGAGAACAAAGCCTTTCATAAAGACTATCAAAACCTGGCCTGAGGATGCTTTCCCACAGCTACATGACTGCTTTGCGTTCACTGAGTGGGATATATTTGCACAATCAGACTTGGATGAATACAGCTAAACCATACTATTCTACATCACTGCTTGTGTGGACAATGTCACTGTGAACAAGGAAGTCAGGGTATTTCCAAACCAGAAGCCCTGGATGACCAAGGCAGTCCAGTCTTTCCTCAAAACCTGAGATGCTGCATACATGGCAGGGGATACAGCCAGGTACAACACAACGAGAGCCGACCTGAAAAGGGCCATCAGAGAGGCTAAACAGGACTATACGAGGAAAATAGAAGACTATTTCACAGACAACGACCCGAGGCGGGCATGGCAGGGTATAAAGCATATCACCAACTACAAGGGCAGTAACTCCACACTGTTAAACAGAGATGCAGTGTTAGCAGAGGAACTTAACTGTTTCTTTGCTTGCTTTGAGGTCAGTGGAGGGGCTGTCCTACACCTGCCCCCTGCACCCACCCACTCACGGTGCAGGAGTGTGAAGTAAGGCGGGTGCTCAGATCAATGAACCCAAGGAAGGCTGCCGGCCCAGATAGAGTAGCTGGAAAAGTACTGAAAGAATGTGCTGACCAGCTTGCCCCTGTCTTCACTAATATCTTCAACCTATCTCTCGCACAAGCCGCCATTCCATCCTGTCTGAAGACATCCACCATCGTTCTGGTCCCGAATAAGCCCTCCCCCATCTGCCTGAATGACTATAGACCTGTGGCACTTACCCCTGTAGTCATGAAGTGCTTTGAGAGGCTGGTATTAAAGCACATCAAAACCAGCCTTCCATCGACACCGGAATAACATTAGTTTGCCTACAGAGTGAACAGGTCGCCGGATGATGCCATCGCCATAGCACTTCACACAGCCCTGAACCATCTAGAGCGCAGTGGGACATATGTCCACATCTCCACATTTAAGACTAGACTTAAGACTTTCCTCTTTGATAAAGCTTATAGTTAGGGCCGGCTCAGGCTTGCCCTGTACCAGCCCCTAGTTAGGCTGACTTAGGTCTAGTCTGCCGGAGGACCCCCCTATAATACACCGGGCACCTTTTCTCCTTCTCTCTTTCTCTCTCTCTCTCTCTCTCTGTCCCTCTCATGTCCTGTTACTGCATCTTGCTAACTCGGCTGTACTGCATGTCACTAACTCAGCTTCTTCTCTGGAGCCTTTGTGCTCCACTGTTTCACAGATTAACTTACATCGCAGCGGTAGCTGGATATTGTGACGTGTGTGGTTGTGCTGCTGCCATGGTCCTGCCAAATGCCTCCTGCTGCTGCTGTTATAATTAGTCATACTTATGCTGTTATTATACACATATGATTATTGTCAGATATGTAAGCTATCAGATATTAATATATACTTTCAACATATTGTACCACAATAACCAGAATTATAATTCAAATATTATTACTTTCATTAATGTTGCTGTATGCTGTTAACATTATCGTCTGTCCTGCATCTCTCTCTGTCTCTCTGTCTCTGTCTCTCTTTCTGTCTCATTGTGTCATACAGATTACTGTTAATTTATCATGCTGATCTGTTCTGTACGACATCTATTGCACGTCTGTCCGTCCTGGAAGAGGGATTCCTCCTCAGTTGCTCTTCCTGAGGTTTCTCCCATTTTTTTTTCCCCGTTAAAGTTTTTTTGGGGGGAATTTTTCCTTATCCGCTGCGAGGGTCTTAAGGACAGAGGGGTGTCGTATGCTGTAAAGCCCTGTGAGGCAAATTGTGATTTGTGTTATTGGGCTTTATAAATAAAATTGATTGATTGATGTAAGGATGCTCTTCATTGATTACAGCTCGGCGTTTAACACCATCATCCCCCACATCCTCATCAGGAAGCTGTCTGACCTTGGTCTTTCCGTTCACACCTGCAACTGGATTATGGACTTCTTAACTAACCGGCCCCAAACAGTGAGGTTGGGCACCCACACATCTTCCGCCCTAACCCTCAGCACTGGCTACCCCCAGGGCTGTGTGTTGAGCCCCCTGTTATATTCTCTGTACACTCATGACTGCAAGCCCTTCCATCCCAGCAACACCATAATAAAGTTTGCAGACGACACCAGACTGGTCGGGCTCATAACAGGGGAGGATGAGACAGCCTACAGAGCAGAGGTCCACAACCTGGTCACATGGTGTACAGAAAACAACCTGACACTCAACACCAAGAAAACCAAAGAGCTCATTGTGGAGTATGAATGTATGTAAGGGTCATGAGGTAGCAGGGGGAAAGGGTTAAGAGTTGTGTGTGGGTGTTTTGTGTGTTTTTCTTTTATTAATGTCTTTGTCGTTGTTCTCCACCTTGATTTAATCATATTAGGGTTTAGAAGGTGAGGATGGAGTGGGATTGGAGGGAACAAGGAAATGTGGAGGGGGATGTAAAGATGCTTCTCCTCCATTGTGTAAATAATGAATAAATAAATAAAAAGTTGATCACAAAAAAGCAATTTGTTTCGTTTGTGTTGTGTCTGTTAGGTTGAGTTTTTCTGTTGACGTGTTTCAGTGAAATCATTTCTAAATAAAGTGGGATCTTGAGGTTGGATCTTTTTTTCAGCTTGATTAGGGCAAATAACAAACACCTGTTCTCTTAAGTCCAGAGTCAAATAAGCTAATGTGGATGCAGTGTCTTCCAACACATCTGATTCAAATGTTAAGCTTGTTATCAAGCTCTGCAGAAGCCTGATAACAACATGCAGGGAGAGTGGGTCCACAGGACCAGAATTGAGAAGCACAGATGGTGACAGAAATGACAACCTATTTATAAAATATAAGACAGTGAGGAGGATGAAAAATGACACATGATATTTCTTATAGAACACAGATTTCCATTTTCATCTTAAGGTGGGGGAAAAAAAGAACAGCAAAGACCTTCAGTTTTGGATTTGAGATTTTGTCAGGAGACCACAGGCTGAGTTGGTTGAAGGAGGAATGGGTGAGTCAACATCTGGGCACTGTGGTGCAATTTCAACTTTTGTGATTTGACCTTTCTCAGTGGTTATGGTGACTTTATACTATCAGTAGCTGGTATCATTTTGAAAAAGTGACTGTGAAGACCTCCGTAACTGTAAAGTCCTCAGCACTACACCACAAACAAAAATGACATCCTCACTCCTTGGACAATGAAACAAAATCAAACCAACCAATGAGGAGAAAGTCACAGGCCAAATTGCAAGTAAATATTATGAGGACTTCCATCTGCAAAAACTGTACAACACCATTTCCTGACTTCAATCCAGACAGTTTCAGCATCAAATGTACAAAATGTGGTGACTGTAGCCAAGTGTCCACTCTCAAACCAAAGGTAAAAGTAATCCAATTTTCCATCCATTTCAATCAGTAGTCACATCATCAATAAATACAAGAGAACCAGTTCCACTGGGCATAACACTAACTCCACCATGCTTTACTGATGATGTGGTGTGCTTCAGATTATGAGCAGTGTGCTTTGGATCATGAGCAGTTCCTTCTCTTCTCTTCCCATCATTCCAGTACTTGATCTTTGTCTTATCTGTCCATAGTATGCTGCTCCACAACTGTACAGGCATTTTAGATGGTTTTTGACAAACTCTAATCTGGCCTTCCATTTTTTAAGGCTAACCAATGGTTTACATCTTGTGATAAACCATCTGTATTTATTCTAGTGAAGTCTTCTCTTGCTGACAAAAGCAGCAGGATGAAAGCTGAAGTGTTTGGGGCTATATTATCTGCTAAGATTCAACCAAATGCTTCAAAACTCACTGGACGATGCTTCATAGTGCAGTTGGACAATGACCTGAAGCATACTGCAAAAGCAACCAAAGACATTTTTAAGGCAAAGAAGTGGAATGCTCTGCAATGGCCAAGTCATATCATCTGACCTGAATCCAACTGAGCATGCGTTTCTCTTGCTGAAGCCAAAACTGAGGGCAAAACACCCAAAACACAAGCAGGAAGTGCAGACGGCTGCAGTAAAGGGCTGGCAGAGCATCACCAGGGAAGAAACCCAGCATCTGATGATGCCTATGTGTCCAACAATTCAGGCAGTCATTGACTGTAAAGGATTTGCAACCATTGAAACTGATGGTTTAATTGATGATTATATTAGCTTGTCCAAATACTTATGAGCCCTTAAAGTTGGGGGACTGTGTGAAGAAATGGTTGTAATTCCTACACAGTTCATACTACATTTTTGAAAAAAAGCCTTAAATGAAAGCTGAGAGTCTGCACTTTAAGCAGGTATTCATTGTTTCATTTAAAACCCATTGTGGTGGTGTACAGAGTCAAAATGATGACAACTGTATCATTGTCCAAATAATTATGGACCTGACTGTATGTGCCAAGTGAGAAACTACACATGGTTTCACACTGACGTAGGTAATCACCAGCATTGATGTAGAGACAGATTTCAAACTAGTATCAAAATTTAGTTATGAAGACAAATTTCTTATTTTACAAAACATTGTAATTTTCAATAAACAAACATTCATCAGGATTACATGAATACTGTAAAATAGAGGACTCTTGAAACATGTGTTTCCCAGTGGTTTTTTAAATAAATATTTTTGAGCATTACAATTATTAATAGGATTTCCTCTGAGGAAAGAAAGAAGAAACTAAAACAGTCACCAGGGTGCCAGAGAGCAGTTGTCCATGCATGGAAAGGCAAATTTTGAATGGTTGTAAAAAATTCAGTTATCAAGACAAAAATCTAAAAATACACATCTTGCATCTAGACAGCATGGAGATGTTTTTAATTTGTTTTGGGTTTTTTTTAACAATGATTGATTGACTCCTTAAGTGAAAAACTGATGTGTAAAGATGCTCTGTTCCCACTGACAGCAAATATTCACATGAGGACAGAATTCAAAATGTACAAAAGTTTCTTCAGTATTGGGGCTACATTTTGGTGAAAGTTGCAAAGCTGTAGCACATACGGTTGATTTGTTGTGAATTTTCAAAGTTTTGAAATTTAGACGCTTGCTGTAGTGCCAACGTCAGGACTATTGACTTGTGGCATATGACCGGACCTTTGTGCAAAGTTTGGTGGTTTTCTGTGCATGGGATGTAGGATTTCCTCGGAAGAAGAAGAAGAAGAAGGAGGAGAAGCAGAAGAATAAGGAGAAGAAAGAAGGAAGAATGAGCAGGAAAACAAGAGGGTCCTGGCAGGACTGCCTTCCTGGCCCCTAATAAAGGCATTCAATTCAGTTCATATTAAAAAGCAGTGCACCTGCGCAACACAACAGGGTGTAAGTTTGCTAAGCCCTAGATCAGAGTGCTGTGTTACTCCAGTAACAATTACTATGACCTTTAGAGGTTACCACTTAACAAAACAACCAAAGTATGGGTTATGATTGCTGCTCATGAAGACAACCTGCATAGCCACTTTTTTTTCAGATTTATTTATTCATTTTCTGCAGACAGTACAGAAAGGTACATCCATTTCAAATTACACCAGAGTGTCTGCTTTAGAGTGAAAGAAAACCCCAAAATAAACCCCACCATCCCTCCCAACAACCCATGTCAGCTCTCTCTCTCTCTTTCTATTTAGGAGTCTTCAACATCATCTGGAGTAAAAGTAAGGTTATTGCTAATACAGGCCAGCAGGGGGTCCCAGGTTTTATGAAATGTTGTCAGCGATCCCTTCTGTGAGAATGTTTCCATTTGAGGAGGATGGTACGTCTGGCCAGCAGGGTGGTAAAGGCAATGACACGCTGTGCAGTAATGGGCAGATCTTTAGTCGGAGGGAGACCAAACAGAGCAGTTAGAGGATTCAGTTCTAAATCAGTGGTGAGCGCCTGTTTGAAAGTTTGGAATATGTCGAACCAAAAGTTAGTTAGCTTCGGGCACGACCAGAGCATATGTGAGTGGTCAGCTGGAGACTGTTAACAGCGGTTACAAGCATCACTGTGGTTGGGATATATCTTAGCAAGTTTAGCGTTGGTGAAATGGGCTCTGTGAAGCACCTTCCACTGTAATAGGCTTATATAGACGAAGAGTGGATCAGTTTTAAAATGTTCTCCCATTGGTCATCAGTAATATCCACCCCCAATTCCTGTTCCCATGCGTTTTTAAGTGATACGGTGGGGACTGGACTCAGAAGTGCAATATTATTGTAGATAACAGATATCAGTCGCTTTTGTTGTAGATTAAGAGAGAGGAATTGGTCTATTTCAGCTTCTGGGGGAGCGGTTTGGGAAATGTGGGAACTGCTTTTGAATAAAGAGTCTCATTTGAATGTTTAACTGACAGACATGCAAAGGATGAGAAAACATCTTCATCATACAGGTCTTTAAGTGCTCTGAGGCCTTTATCAGACCATATGTGGAAAGAAGGGTCAGAGCAAGAGGGGAGGAATGCATGGTTGTTCAGAACTGGTGCAAGAATTGAAGTCCTTTGCAGACCATGGTGTTTCCTGAATTGAATCCAAATTTTAATTGTATTGGTGACAACTGGGTTAAGTGAGACCTTATTGGCACTTATGGGCAATTGTGAGCAAATCAAAGAATGCAAAGAACAGGAAGAGGATGATATCTCAATGTGAGACCAGGGTGGACAAGAGCCTGTATCTTCACAGAGTAGCCAGTATAGAAGTTTATTGATATTGCAGGCCCAAAAGTAGTGACGAAAATTTGGCAGTGCTAGTCCCCCTTCAGGTTTAGAAAGTTGAAGAATATGTTTCCTAATATGAGCTGGTTTATTTTTCCAAATGAAAGCGTTAAGTTGTTGGTCAAGATTTACAAAAAAGGATGCTTTAAGACAAATCGGGATGTGCTGGAGAAGATAGAGAAATGTTTGGAAGGATCACCATCTTAATAAGATTGACTCAACCTGCAAGGGATAGGGGGAGGGCAGCCCATCTGGACAAGTCTGACTTACATTTATCTAATAATGCCTGGAAGTTCTCCAGAAAAAGGTCCCTGAAGGAACTGGTAATAAACACCCCCAAATATTGGAATCCCTCCTCTGCTATTTTAAAGGGGAATATGGATTGTGGAAGTGATCTTGCCAAATTGTTAACAAAAAA
This sequence comes from Epinephelus malabaricus, assembly GCA_037127435.1. Taxonomy (NCBI): domain Eukaryota; kingdom Metazoa; phylum Chordata; class Actinopteri; order Perciformes; family Serranidae; genus Epinephelus; species Epinephelus malabaricus. The sequence continues at coordinate 17,794,857 of JANUFT010000023.1, read as the reverse complement.
TAGCTCGCTTTTCTGAATGTTCAATTTGTACCCTGATGGGCGCCCAGACTGATCCAGAATTGACAAAACTGGGGGGAGTGAGGAGGTGGGGTTCGAGATAAACACCAGAAGGTCGTCAGCATATAAGGAGAGTTTATGGACTAGGCCAAAGCGAGTGATACCCTTAAACTCATCCTGGCTTCTAAGCCAGATTGCTAGCGGCTTGATGGCTAAGTTAAACAGCAGGGGAGAGAGCGGACAACCCTGCCGAGTCCCATGTTTGACAGTAAAGTATGCTGAGTGGATGCCGTTAGTATTTACAGATGCAGATGGAGCAGTGTACAGAAGTTTAATCCAAGAAATGAAATTAGAATCAAAGCCAGATTTCTCCAGAATAAAAAATAGAAAGCCCCACTCCACCCTGTTGAACGCTTTCTCCATGTCAAGCACCACTATGACTTCAGGAATGTCGGGCACAGGTGAGAATATGATGTTCAGTAGCCTCCTGGTATTAAAGAATGAGTGTCTCCCTAATGTGAACCCTGTCTGGTCCAGCGAAATTATTGATGACATCACATTTTGGAGGCTGGTGGTGAGAACCTTAGCCAGAATTTTACAATCCACGTTTAACAGTGAGACTGGTCGATAGCTACCACAGGATGTAGGGTCCCTTTCTTCCTTCAGAAGCAGTGAAATAGATGCCTCATACAAGGTCGCTGGCAGTCTGCCTTCACTAAAGGAGTCGTTGAACATTCTCACTAATATGGGGGCTAATAACGATGAATATGTTTTAAAGAACTCAGCTGTAAACCTGTTGGGACCTGGAGATTTCCCATTTTGTAAAGCTTTGATTGCTTCCTGTACCTCCAGTAGAGAGACGGGTCTACCCAGTTCACTGGCAACATTTATATCAATTTGGGGGTATGTTAACCGGTCTAAAGGGTTAGGGGTTGTCGTAGTGATTGGGGCACATTCGGAAGTGTACAAAGTGGTACAGAAATCAGTTAAAGACTTATTGATAACTACTAGATCAGAGGTGAGGCTGCCATCAGGTAGCTTAATTTGGGGGATCAATCTAGAAGCGCTAGCTGCACGGGCCTGCTGTGCCAGGAGTCTCCCTGCCTTATCTCCCTGTTCAAAAACGCTTTGTTTTGATTGTCACAGCTGTCTCTCTACTACGCGTGTCATTAACAGGTCATGTTCTGAATGTAGTAGTAGCCGTTTCTTATAGAGGGTGCAGGATGGAGAGGTGGAGTATAATCCATCAAGTTTCAGAAGTTCATCTGTAATTTCCACCAGCCTAGCCCATTCGGCCCTTCTCATTTGGGAAATGTAAGATATCACCTGTCCCCCGATGGTAGCTTTAAGCGCTTCCCACAGAATGTTACTGCTGACATCAGGGGTGTCGGTAAACTCAATATAAGAACAGATTTGAGTCGCAACAAAATCTTTAAACTTATTGTCTGACAGCAACTGCGAACTGAACCGCCATAGTGCAGGTGGGGTTGTATCACATGGAAAACTAATGTCAATTGTGGTTGGAGCATGGTCCGAAGTGGTTATTGAGAGATACTCACACGCGTTTACACTAACTAGGTTGTTGTCAAGTAAGAAGAAGTCAATAGGTCCGTTTCCACTGAAGAAGTTCCTGGTACTATTTGGGGGGCAGGAACTACGACAGGAACGTTCTCTCGCTCGGCCCTCTCAACCGTCGTGTCTCCACTGAGAGAGCAGAGTAGGAGGAAGGTTCTTGTAAAGTTACGGGCTCTGGATGTGACGTAATCGTTGCGCGACCATTTACCGGGGCGACGTATTGACGCCATTAGCTGATAGCCCTTAGCGGTGTCTGTAATAACTCACTAAATGGCCCGTGAAAAAAAAAAATCCAGCGGATGTCTTAGTTACAACATGATTGAGCTATCTGGAGTAGTTTCATGTCGTATCCGACAACGGGACGCTTTTAACAGATGACATCCTGATGTTAGCTTTGCTGCTGCTGTTAGCTGTCCCTGTCAGCGGCAGCCACTGATGCTTTCTAGACATTGTGATTTCCCAAAACTGAATAAATACCACACATAGCAACACAAGACTGCTTTGCTAGCTCAATCATGTTGTAACTAAGATATCTGCTGGAAAGAATATTTTTTTCACGGGCCATTTAGTGAGTTTTTTTTACATGGCGGAGGAAGCTATATGAACGAGCTAATCCTTGTCTGCTGAGTTTTAAAAATGCCGGCTATTTTGTTGCTTTCTGTTGACATCACATCCCTCCTTGAGTATATCCAATCAGCACCAAGTAATCGCCAAGCCCCAGCCAGGAGTTTTTCGGGGCCGTTCTGAGTATTTACCCCGAGGCAGGGACTTGTTTAGCCCCCGTAAAATTACCCCGAAGTTCCTGCGGTGGAAACGGGCCTAATTTGGGAGAATGTGTGGTGAACATGGGAAAAAAAAAGAAAAAGCTCTACCGTGGTGGTTTTTAAACCGCCAGGGGTCCGAAATTCCCAACTGTGATGCAAGACTTTTTACTACAGTTGCTGATTTGGATAGTGTAGTCTGTGTAGGGGAAGATCTGTTGAGAGTCACATCCTGCACCAAATTGAAGCCCCCCCCATGATAATGCGGTGACTGTCAGCGATAGCCACTTTTAAAAGTGGGACAGTCTCCTTTGTTGAGTGTATGGTTACTTTTTATTAGGCAGTGTAATCGCTGGTCAGAAGTAAAAGTAAAGTTTGTAAGGACTGCAGATGTAAATCACTATAAGCCCATAGTCTTTGCTCTCTTACCAAAAGTTTTTGCTTTCTGTTATTGACAATAAAGACAAAAGTGTCTCTTTCAAGGAATTATCTTAAAAAATGCCCTTTTTTTTAAAGTTAACTTTAACTTCTTTAAATTTTGACAATGACTGACACTAGTTTTGATGCTGCTGGTTATTCTGTGTTAGAGGTGACTAAAGAACAATGTTTCTCTCAGACTGTGTGGCGGTGTTTGAACAAATATGAATCTCATAGCCAAAGTAAAGTATGCAGCACTTCCAGTTCTTGCTTTCTGAACACACCTGATTCGCTGAGAGCGACTGATTGTAAGACATTATTGTGAAATTTGATCATACAATCATCACACGGCAGGGTTTGATTATCAGTAAACATCACTTCACTATTTAAAGCTCCGGACATTAAACATGCCATAATACATTTTCTATTTACCCACCAAAATTCCAAAATATCACACGAGACAATTTGAAGTTTTGAAAGAATCTGTATTCTGATCATTGTAAAGTTAAACTTAGTTAAGTTAAATGAAGAAATCTCACAGAATACAGCTATACATGATTACATAAATACACCTTGTATAAATAAGAAAACTAACAGTGCATTGTTTTGACATATATATGTGTATATATATAAAAATCATACCTCACCATGGCTCACTATGAGCTGCAGGTGTTCCTTCATTTCACTGAAAACACTTGTTCCTTTTACAATATGCTCTCTGTTATTGCTATGTCATGTTATACCATGCTACGGTATCTAGTTAAACCTTAACATCAATTTTACATGCATTTGTAGACTAGGGAAATATTTGCACACACTTTTAAGCTCAAAGTAAAACTACGCCATTTTGAATGAGACCTATCTTTTTTCTTTTTTTAAAGAGGAGACATTACTCAATCTGCATGTATTAAAATAAATCTGCGGTTTTACCTTTCAATGCGGCTGGTTTCACTTGTGTACTTGGACTTGATCACTTGTTTGGCATGACTAAACAAAACAGAATTAGTAACTGTCACTAAGTAAAATATTGCTGTAGCACTTTATTTTCTGACATCCCAGGGCTTAATGGTATATTTTTTTGCTTATTATTCTAGCGATGACTCAGTGGACCAGGTGCTTAAAGTTGGCAGTGTCATTCTGTCTGGCCGAGGATCCTGGACATTCCCACACAGAAGTGTGTTGAGTTCGACAGACATACCTAATCCACTGTCATGACTTTGTCCGGTCAGTGGAAAGTTCAGTTTGATGGTTAATTCATCTGAAGCTGTACAAAACTTAGACAATAATGAATCATGGATTTTTACTGACAACATAGTCCTTTTTCATACCAGTGATGGCAGTAATGTTCTGGTGGCAATTCAGATAGATATCAGCACTGATGTTATTGCTGGCTGGACAGTAGCCATGACAACAGTACCAGGCAGCATGCCGTGACAAGACTGATCTTGTGGCTTACTCCACTTGAAGCTATAAATGAAGAATAAAAGAAACAGGACATTAGTTTAACAGTTGTGTGACTTTTGAAAATAATGATCTGCTTGATCACTCAGTATTGCTTACATATGCCATTCACAGTGATGGAGCTGGTTTCAATGTCAAAGGTGGTGACGGCTGAAGCGCTGGTCAAAGCACTTGCAATCTGTGTGTCATTGGGAGCAGATGTGCTTTCAAAGACAGAGTCAAGAGTGGTGATGATGGATCCATTGCTGCAGAAGAAGAAACAAGCAAAACAAAATGTGCCAAATATTAGATTTATGCCACTATTCTTATATTGTAACATAGAAATCTTTAAAAAATTACCTGAATGACACCACTTTTAAGGATTTAAAGCCGGTACCGAATTCCCTTTGGAAAATAGGTGTAAGCTGCAGAAACAGAAAACAAGTTGTATTTAAAATACAATGTTTGCTTTTATTTTTGCCTTGAAACACTGAACTGTGTGCATGTGTGTAAACATGTGAAACAGTATATGTCCTGAAACGTGAGACGTATTTCAGAAAATATTCTTATAATAAAGGGAAGTCAAATGAGAAGCTGTAGAGTAAGCAGGGGGTGGAGCTTTATTTGCATTAATATATTCTCCTTGATGCTTTTGTTATCAGTTATTTTGAGAATTTGAAAATGTGACCCTTTAGTATGTCGGTACAGTAAGTACTCCAGTTTTTGAGCACATGCATGAGCTTTTTGAGGAAAATTGTAACTTACCTGGTTTACTATCATTGCAGCTCGATTCATATAAGCTGCAGAAGAGGGATTCAGCAAGTCGTCTGTAAATGTGCCTTGAACAGATCTGAAAGTCACCCTTTTGGTCACGAGTGCTACAGTTGTAGGTGCAGCAGTTGTAGCTGCAGCAGTGGTAGGTGCAGCAGTTGTAGCTGCGGTAGCGGTAGATGCAGCAGTTGTAGGTGCGGCAGTGGTAGGTGCAGCAGTTGTAGGTGCAGCAGTCGTAGGTGCAGCAGTTGTAGGTGCAGCAGTCGTAGGGGCAGCAGTTGTAAGTGCGGCAGAAGAAGAGGCAGCAGTTGTAGCTGCGGCAGTAGTAGGTGCAGCAGTTGTAGTTGGAGTTGCAACTGGGCCTGCTGTAAAAGTCATATAAGAATATATAAATGAGCGTAGGTTCCCAAACCAAATTTTTTTTCTTGCTTGATATTAAACTGACTTTAGTGTCAGTTTCACAGATATATAACAACAATTATAAAAGGCTCTTACAGTTCGCTCTGCCAGAAATCTTACTGAATACAAGGTAGCTCAGACAGTGGCTCATCCTTCATCAGTAAAACTGCACACTGAAGTTTTCTTTATGAATCTTGCCTAGCAACATAATTTAGTTTGTGACTTCATAAACAGAGCATGAGCAGCACATGTACACTGTTTTACATACTGATTAGAGTGAAACATTTGTTTACTTACCTACTACGTTGACTGAGCTGGGATTAATGGTCACGTTGAAGGAGTTGGTGGGATCACTCACTGCAGTCTGGAGGGTCATAGAAACCTCATTATTTGATGGGGGATCCGTAGTGTTCTGATTGAAGACAACGTTAAATTCGGCTTGAACTCCGTCTGCTCGTGATGTACCGAGGGCACTGTTCCATAAAAAACACAGATCGGACAAGTATTAAATATTTATTCTAAATCCTCCAAAAAGTAAATCAGTGAACCAATGTCAGAAAATAAAACACACAAATACTTTTACCTGAACTTTGTCACAATGCAGTCAACAAAGTCCGGAAATCGTGGCCTGTATATCTGAAAACACTGCAAACAGAAAAAACATCAGAAATGCTTGAGGACATTTAAAGCTGATTTTCGAATCATATAAAAACACAGAAATGACAAGTTTCTAAAAATGGATTTTGATCTCCACAGTTTTGTGTTTTAAGTAAACATATCTGTTCAATACATTGGTTACAACAATGACACAGCTAATTATTAATTTATAATCACAACAAGAACTCACTGTATTGACAACTCGTTTTGCAAGTGATTTGAATGCAGCGCTGTTGGGGTTATTGAGCTCCTCTGTAAATGTCTCTCCTGCCAAGTCTGCTGTGAGTTTATAGACAGGTTGAGCTGCTGCAGTTGTAGGTGCAGCTGTTGTAGGTGCAGCCGTTGTGGGAGCTGCAGTTGTGGGTGCAGCAGTTGTTGGTGCAGCAGTTGTAGGTGGAGCTGTTGTGGTTGCGGCAGTTGTAGGTGCTGCAGTTGTGGGTGCTGCAGTTGTTGGAGTGGCAGTTGTAGGTGCAGCAGTTGTAGGAGCTGCAGTAGTAGGCGCTGCCGTTGTCGGTGCAGCAGTTGTAGGTGCAGCTGTTGTAGGTGCAGCAGTCGTTGGTGCAGCAGTTGTTGGAGCAGCAGTTGTAGTTGCAGCAGTTGTAGGAGCTGCAGTTGTCGGTGCAGCAGTTGTTGGAGCAGCAGTTGTAGGTGCAGCAGTTGTTGGAGATGCAGTTGTAGTTGCAGCAGTTGTAGGAGCTGCAGTTGTCGGTGCAGCAGTTGTTGGAGCAGCAGTTGTCGGTGCAGCAGTTGTTGGAGCAGCAGTTGTAGGTGCAGCAGTTGTAGGTGCAGCAGTAGTAGGCACTGCAGTTGTAGGTGCAGCAGTTGTAGGAGCAGCAGTAGTAGGTGCTGCCGTTGTAGGTGCAGCCGTTGTGGGTGCAGCTGTTGTAGGTGCAGCTGTTGTAGGTGCAGTAGTTGTTGGTGCAGCAGATGTTGGAGCAGCAGTCGTAGGTGCAGCTGTTGTAGGTGCAGCAGTGGTTGGAGCAGCAGTCGTAGGTGCAGCAGTTGTTGGAGCAGCAGTTGTAGGTGCAGCAGTTGTAGGTGCTGCAGTTGTAGGTGAAGCTGTTGTAGGTGCGGCCGTTGTGGGTGCAGCTGTTGTAGGTGCAGCAGTTGTGGGTGCAGCAGTTGTTGGAGCAGCAGTTGTAGGTGCAGCAGTTGTTGGAGCTGCAGTTGTAGTTGCAGCAGTTGTAGGAGCTGCAGTTGTCGGTGCAGCAGTTGTTGGAGCAGCAGTTGTCGGTGCAGCAGTTGTTGGAGCAGCAGTTGTAGGTGCAGCAGTTGTAGGTGCAGCAGTAGTAGGCACTGCAGTTGTAGGTGCAGCAGTTGTAGGAGCAGCAGTAGTAGGTGCTGCCGTTGTAGGTGCAGCCGTTGTGGGTGCAGCTGTTGTAGGTGCAGCTGTTGTAGGTGCAGCAGTGGTTGGAGCAGCAGTTGTCGGTGCAGCAGTTGTAGGAGCTGCAGTAGTAGGTGCTGCCGTTGTAGGTGCAGCTGTTGTAGGTGCGGCTGTTGTAGGTGCGGCCGTTGTAGGACCAGCAGTTGTAGGTGCAGCAGTAGTAGGCGCTGCTGTTGTCGGTGCAGCGGTTGTAGGTGCAGCTGTTGTAGGTGTGGCCGTTGTAGGTGCAGGTGTTGTAGGTGCTGCAGTTGTTGGTGCAGCAGTTGTTTGAGGTGCAGTTGTAGGTGCAGCTGTTGTAGGTGCGGCCGTTGTGGGTGCAGCAGTTGTAGGTGCAGCTGTTGTAGGTGCGGCAGTCGTTGGTGCAGCAGTTGTTGGAGCAGCAGTCGTAGGTGCAGCAGTTGTTAGAGCAGCAGTTGTAGGCGCTGCAGTTGTAGGTGCAGCAGTTGTACGAACTGCAGTAGTAGGCGCTGCTGTTGTCGGTGCAGCAGTTGTAGGTGCAGCTGTTGTAGGTGCTGCAGTTGTTGGAGCAGCAGTTGTTGGAGCTGCAGTTGTAGCTGCAGCTGTTGTAGGTGCGGCCGTTGTAGGTGCAGCTGTTGTAGGTGCAGCAGTCGTTGGTGCAGCAGTTGTTGGAGGTGCAGTTGTAGGTGCAGCTGTTGTAGGTGCGGCCGTTGTGGGTGCAGCTGTTGTAGGTGCAGCCGTTGCGGGTTCAGCTGTTGTAGGTGCAGGAGTTGTTGGTGCAGCAGTTGTTGGAGCAGCAGTCGTAGGTACAGCAGTTGTAGGAGCTGCAGTAGTAGGCACTGCCGTTGTCGGTGCAGCAGTTGTAGGTGCAGCTGTTGTAGGTGCGGCCGTTGTAGGTGCAGCTGTTGTAGGTGCTGCAGTTGTTGGTGCGGCAGTTGTTGGAGCTGCAGTTGTAGGTGCAGCTGTTGTAGGTGCAGCAGTTGTTGGAGCTGCAGTCGTAGGTGCAGCAGTTGTTGGAACAGCAGTCGTAGGCGCTGCTGTTGTAGGTGCAGCAGTTGTAGGAGCTGCAGTAGTAGGCGCTGCTGTTGTCGGTGCAGCAGTTGTAGGTGCAGCTGTTGTAGGTGCGGCAGTTGTAGGTGCAGCTGTTGTAGGAGCGGCAGTTGTTGGAGCTGCAGTTGTAGGTGCAGCTGTTGTAGGTGCGGCAGTTGTAGGTGCAGCTGTTGTAGGTGCTGCAGTTGTTGGAGCGGCAGTTGTTGGAGCTGCAGTTGTAGGTGCAGCTGTTGTAGGTGCGGCTGTTGTAGGTGCAGCTGTTGTAGGTGCGGTCGTTGTGGGTGCAGCTGTTGTAGGTGCGGCCGTTGTGGGTGCAGCTGTTGTAGGTGCAGGAGTTGTTGGTGCAGCAGTTGTTGGAGCAGCAGTCGTAGGTGCAGCAGTTGTAGGTGCGTCCGTTGTAGGTGCAGCTGTTGTAGGTGCTGCAGTTGTTGGAGCTGCAGTTGTAGGTGCAGCTGTTGTGGGTGCACCTGTTGTAGGTGCAGCGGTTGTGGGTGCAGCTGTTGTAGGTGCAGGAGTTGTTGGTGCAGCAGTTGTTGGAGCAGCAGTCGTAGCTGCAGCAGTTGTAGGTGCGGCCGTTGTAGGTGCAGCTGTTGTAGGTGCAGCAGTCGTTGGTGCAGCAGTTGTTGGAGGTGAAGTTGTAGGTGCAGCTGTTGTAGGTACGGCCGTTGTGGGTGCAGCTGTTGTCGGTGCAGCCGTTGTGGGTGCAGCAGTCGTAGGTGCAGCAGTTGTAGGAGCTGCAGTAGTAGGCGCTGCTGTTGTCGGTGCAGCAGTTGTAGGTGCAGCTGTTGTAGGTGCGGCCGTTGTAGGTGCAGCTGTTGTAGATGCTGCAGTTGTTGGTGCGGCAGTTGTTGGAGCTGCAGTTGTAGGTGCAGCTGTTGTAGGTGCAGCAGTCGTTGATGCAGCAGTTGTTGGAGGTGCAGTTGTAGGTGCAGCTGTTGTAGGTGCGGCCGTTGTGGGTGCAGCTGTTGTAGGTGCGGCCGTTGTGAGTGCAGCTGTTGTAGGTGCAGCAGTCGTTGGTGCAGCAGTTGTTGGAGCAGCAGTCGTAGGTGCAGCAGTTGTAGGTGCGGCCGTTGTGGGTGCAGCTGTTGTAGGTGCAGCCGTTGTGGGTGCAGCTGTTGTAGGTGCAGGAGTTGTTGGTGCAGCAGTTGTTGGAGCTGCAGTAGTAGGTGCTGCTGTTGTCGGTGCAGCAGTTGTTGGTGCGGCAGTTGTTGGAGCTGCAGTTGTAGGTGCAGCAGTCGTTGGTGCAGCAGTTGTAGGAGCTGCAGTAGTCGGCGCTGCTGTTGTCAGTGCAGCAGTTGTAGGTGCAGCTGTTGTAGGTGCTGCAGTTGTTGGTGCGGCAGTTGTTGGAGCTGCAGTTGTAGGTGCAGCAGTCGTTGGTGCAGCAGTTGTTGGAGGTGCAGTTGTAGGTGCTGCAGTTGTTGGAGCGGCAGTTGTTGGAGCTGCAGTTGTAGGTGCGGCCGTTGTAGGTGCAGCTGTTGTAGGTGCAGCTGTTGTAGGTGTGGCCGTTGTAGGTGCAGCTGTTGTAGGTGCTGCAGTTGTTGGTGCGGCAGTTGTTGGAGCTGCAGTTGTAGGTGCAGCAGTCGTTGGCGCAGCGGTTGTAGGAGCTGCAGTAGTCGGCGCTGCTGTTGTCGGTGCAGCAGTTGTAGGTGCAGCTGTTGTAGGTGCTGCAGTTGTTGGTGCGGCAGTTGTTGGAGCTGCAGTTGTAGGTGCAGCAGTCGTTGGTGCAGCAGTTGTTGGAGGTGCAGTTGTAGGTGCTGCAGTTGTTGGAGCGGCAGTTGTTGGAGCTGCAGTTGTAGGTGCGGCCGTTGTAGGTGCAGCTGTTGTAGGTGCAGCAGTCGTTGGTGCAGCAGTTGTTGGAGCAGCAGTCGTAGGTGCAGCAGTTGTAGGTGTGGCCGTTGTGGGTGCAGCTGTTGTAGGTGCAGCCGTTGTGGGTGCAGCTGTTGTAGGTGCAGGAGTTGTTGGTGCAGCAGTTGTTGGAGCTGCAGTAGTAGGTGCAGCAGTCGTTGGTGCAGCAGTTGTAGGAGCTGCAGTAGTCGGCGCTGCTGTTGTCAGTGCAGCAGTTGTAGGTGCAGCTGTTGTAGGTGCTGCAGTTGTTGGTGCGGCAGTTGTTGGAGCTGCAGTTGTAGGTGCAGCAGTCGTTGGTGCAGCAGTTGTTGGAGGTGCAGTTGTAGGTGCTGCAGTTGTTGGAGCGGCAGTTGTTGGAGCTGCAGTTGTAGGTGCGGCCGTTGTAGGTGCAGCTGTTGTAGGTGCAGCTGTTGTAGGTGCGGCCGTTGTAGGTGCAGCTGTTGTAGGTGCAGCTGTTGTAGGTGCAGCAGTTGTTGGAGCGTCAGTTGTTGGAGCTGCAGTTGTAGGTGCAGCAGTCGTTGGTGCAGCAGTTGTAGGAGCTGCAGTAGTCGGCGCTGCTGTTGTCGGTGCAGCAGTTGTAGGTGCAGCTGTTGTAGGTGCTGCAGTTGTTGGTGCGGCAGTTGTTGGAGCTGCAGTTGTAGGTGCAGCAGTCGTTGGTGCAGCAGTTGTTGGAGGTGCAGTTGTAGGTGCTGCAGTTGTTGGAGCGGCAGTTGTTGGAGCTGCAGTTGTAGGTGCGGCCGTTGTAGGTGCAGCTGTTGTAGGTGCAGCTGTTGTAGGTGCAGCTGTTGTAGGTGCAGCAGTTGTTGGAGCGTCAGTTGTTGGAGCTGCAGTTGTAGGTGCAGCTGTTGTAGGTGCGGCCGTTGTAGGTGCAGCTGTTGTAGGTGCGGTCGTTGTGGGTGCAGCTGTTGTAGGTGCGGCTGTTGTGGGTGCAGCTGTTGTAGGTGCAGCAGTCGTTGGTGCAGCAGTTGTTGGAGCAGCAGTCGTAGGTGCAGCAGTTGTAGGTGCAGCAGTTGTAGGTGCGGCCGTTGTGGGTGCAGCTGTTGTAGGTGCAGCCGTTGTGGGTGCAGCTGTTGTTAGTGCCAGAGTTGTTGGTGCAGCAGTTGTTGGAGCAGCAGTCGTAGGTGCAGCAGTTGTAGGAGCTGCAGTTGTAGGTGCAGCTGTTGTAGGTGCTGCAGTTGTTGGTGCGGCAGTTGTTGGAGCTGCAGTTGTAGGTGCAGCAGTTGTAGGAGCTGCAGTAGTAGGCGCTGCTGTTGTCGGTGCAGCAGTTGTAGGTGCAGCTGTTGTAGGTGCGGCCGTTGTGGGTGCAGCAGTTGTAGGTGCAGCAGTCGTTGGTGCAGCAGTTGTTGGAGCAGCAGTCGTAGGTGCAGCAGTTGTAGGTGCGGCCGTTGTGGGCGCAGCTGTTGTAGGTGCGGCCGTTGTGGGCGCAGCTGTTGTAGGTGCGGCCGTTGTGGGTGCAGCTGTTGTAGGTGCAGCTGTTGTAGGTGCTGCAGTTGTTGGAGCGGCAGTTGTTGGAGCTGCAGTTGTAGGTGCAGCTGTTGTAGGTGCGGTCGTTGTGGGTGCAGCTGTTGTAGGTGCAGCCGTTGTGGGTGCAGCTGTTGTGGGTGCAGCAGTCGTAGGTGCAGCAGTTGTTGGAGCGGCCGTTGTGGGTGCAGCTGTTGTAGGTGCAGCAGTCGTTGGTGCAGCAGTTGTTGGAGCAGCAGTCGTAGGTGCAGCAGTTGTAGGTGCGGCCGTTGTGGGCGCAGCTGTTGTAGGTGCGGCCGTTGTGGGCGCAGCTGTTGTAGGTGCGGCCGTTGTGGGTGCAACTGTTGTAGGTGCAGCTGTTGTAGGTGCTGCAGTTGTTGGAGCGGCAGTTGTTGGAGCTGCAGTTGTAGGTGCAGCTGTTGTAGGTGCGGTCGTTGTGGGTGCAGCTGTTGTAGGTGCAGCCGTTGTGGGTGCAGCTGTTGTGGGTGCAGCAGTCGTAGGTGCAGCAGTTGTTGGAGCGGCCGTTGTGGGTGCAGCTGTTGTAGGTGCAGCAGTCGTTGGTGCAGCAGTTGTTGGAGCAGCAGTCGTAGGTGCAGCAGTTGTAGGTGCGGCCGTTGTGGGCGCAGCTGTTGTAGGTGCGGCCGTTGTGGGTGCAGCTGTTGTAGGTGCAGCTGTTGTAGGTGCTGCAGTTGTTGGAGCGGCAGTTGTTGGAGCTGCAGTTGTAGGTGCAGCTGTTGTAGGTGCGGTCGTTGTGGGTGCAGCTGTTGTAGGTGCAGCCGTTGTGGGTGCAGCTGTTGTGGGTGCAGCAGTCGTAGGTGCAGCAGTTGTTGGAGCGGCCGTTGTGGGTGCAGCTGTTGTAGGTGCAGCAGTCGTTGGTGCAGCAGTTGTTGTTTGTGTTGCAGCTGGTGCTATTGTAGCTATAAAGCACCAAAGAATTCACCAGATTTAGTAAAACACAATTTATCTTGCTCTTATATTAAGTAATTACAATATAAAGGTGATTCTACACTCTGATGTTCAGTTATCTATGAAATATTTGAGGATGTGTCGGGAAGAACTCAACCATAAATTGATGCTGTGTTGGTGTTGATCTTACACCTTTTCACATTTTCACATTTTTCATTAACATTCCAAAGCAACTGGTTCAACATGACTCAGCTCACCTGTTAGAATCAGCAACACTGATACGATGTGTGTGACACCCATCCTGGTTTTCTTTCTCTATAAAATCAAACAGTACAGAGATTTACTGACTTTGAAGCATCACACAGTGTTAAACCTGCAAATGACAGTTTCCATAATAGCAGTGATTTTCGTCTTTTTTACTCAAGTTACACAAAACATTCAACGGGAAAGATTTGTTTTTAAAAATAAGTATAATGTAGTATCTGTCCATGAAATAATCTGTATCCTGATCCATGATTTTATCTTTTGAAGGAAGTGTGATAAAATGCAACTTTCACTCCTGTTAAACTCATCAATGTTTCAGTCAATGTTGTCGTACTCGAGATTGGTTTAGTTTTCGACAGTGGTGTAAAGACCACTTTTTGAATGTCTTGGTCTCATCTGTTACTCGAGTGCATTTTTACTTGGTCTTGTCTCAGTGTCATGATTCACCTCCACCATGCCTTTAAGTATTTTATAAAAACATTTCTCATGTTATACTAACACATACAGACAATATGGCAATAACAGAGGTGAATGAAGAGGAATCTTTTTTTGTCTTTGTAGGTGTTTTTATGAGAATGTGGATGTTTGAGATCAATTTTGGGAGTGCCTATGGTTTGTATGTTCCACAGTTTCTACCATGCAGTGTGGGACTCACACTGGTCTTGGTTTTGGTCTAAACTTGGTCTCGGTTTAGGTGGTCTGGACTACAGTACTGGTTGTTGTACACTGTACATTTTTATTCATGTGGCTTTCTGACAGAATACATAAACTGTTGACAAGTGAGAGAAAGGTTAGAAATGCTGAATAAATGGAGATGAAAAACAAAATTAAATAGCACCTATAATTGGGGCAAACTAAAAAAAGAAACAAACTAGAATATCAGGTAAGGAGAAAGCTACAATTGGATTTTACAACATTTTATAATAACTTAACGAGGCAGTCACTTATTGTCACTTTAAATATGTGATAATGACACATAAATTATAATGAACGAGAATACATGAGCATTTCCTAAAGGTAAGACAGAGACTGTTGATAAAATACATTCATACATAAATAAGTAAACACACAAACATTAAACACACACTCTCTCTCTCTCTCTCTCTCTCTCTCTCTCTCTCTCTCTTCTATACACACACACTGTATAAACGTACAAAGGTCTACATATATATAATGAAAAATGCACTTACCCAAATGTAAAGATATGAGATGAAGGTATAAATCCCCTCTTCTATGTGCTTTCAATGTTAAACACTATTCCAGTGTCTTAATTCAGTCCTGTTTAGGTCTGTGATGTTCCAAGCCTTTCACCTTAAGTGACAGTCCACATATATTATGGCCTTTATATTGCAACAGAATAAAAGCTAATGACGTGACTCATAACTGATAACCTCTTAAGAATGTTGTGACACCTTTATGATAAACAAAACCACATCATTGAATACAGGCTGTCAGATGTCAATATGTCAGTCTCTTGTCTCAGTATAATGGCATACTCCCTTTTTCATCCTGTGAAACAGGTTGCTGCTACATTTCTCCGAAGTGAATGTCAAAGGAAGTTCCTCCAGTGTGATGAGAAGTTATGACAAAGAAGTAAGTTTAGATTTCTAGCTATGTGATAATGAAGTAAGGCGAAAGGCACCAAAATAAAAAAAGAAACAAGGAAATTATATACTTCAACACAGTGAATGAATATTGTCATTTATATTTGGGTTTTTCCGAGCAGTTATGTCAATAGGTAATACAGTACAATACACATTTTGAGTGTCAGATCATGACATTAGTATGTTTATAATGACAAATAAACTGCACCTGCTAAAGTGGACTTTTACAGGGTTCACCATGTTGAATGAAAGACTTTTAAAGACCTTTTAAATGCTACAGTTCACTTTAAAAACTGTCATAACTATACTGGCCACAAGATGAGCATATGATGAAAATCCAGTCGTGAAGATACAGTGTAACAATTTTTGATATTCAGGACTTCCTAGCAGTAAGAATAATTTTTAATGATGTCATTTAATACAAAGTCAGTGATTTGTATGCCATGCAAATTCATTTGAATATCCTCTCTACCCACTGGCCGGCTAAGTAAGGGATAATGTATAGTGAGCCGGTGACAAATAACTCCTGACAGGGGAATGCGCGGAGGGGTTCCATTCCCCTGAAGGGAGTCATTTTTCAACTGTCTAACTATACATTATCCCGTTTAGAACATGGCTCACTACTAAAACATTCAAATGTTACAACTGGCATCAATATTATTAAATTGCTGGCAGAGTGTATTGACTGAGGAGAGGCATTCACCAGACAAACTGCGGCCATTTCCTGGAGTGGTTGGAGATGCTGGGTGCCCAGTAGCTGCGACGGCTGCCCTCACATTTATGGCCAGTGACTGACATGATCTCCCTGCTCTCCAGGCCAGCTTGGAAGAGCTGTGTGGACTAACGTCAACTGATTTTGATGCTCCTAAGCCGAAGGCCGTTGCTATGGCATCCCTAGCAACAGAGCAGCAGAACAGCGGTGATACCTCAAGAAATAAACACCACAGAATTTTGTTGATAGTATTTAAGAGTGCCATGTTCTAACTCTTGATAATTATGTTAGGTTAAACTTTAAGATCAGGTTTGTCTGGTTTATAAAAATTCATGATCTAATGTCTTAAACCACATTAGTAATGTTTCTGTTTGGTTTTATGTAAAATGAGCTCACCTTATCTGCATAATGAATACACAGTGAACGTCTGTCCTGCTGTTCTGTTTAAAAGTGTATTATCAGGATGGGGTTCAACATGGGGGTCTGTGGGGATTTGACCAGCCTCAAATACCACTGGACGGCGGAACAGAAACTGTTGTAGGAGCAGTAAAACTATCTGGTTGGGTTTAGGCAACAAAATTCATTGGTTAGGTTTAACAGAAAACAGATCATGTTTTGGCTTAAAATGAGTAGCCCACATGACAATGTACATGGCGTATCTCACGTGACACATCATATATGTCATGTGTGATGTGACATACACTGACATACCTACTTTGATAAAGTAACTCAACCTTGAATATTGGAGACATTAACACTGGTCTTTATAGGGCACATTCAATCTGAAAACGGTGTGCACTGTTTTGCTACAGTTTCCAGATTTAACGACATTTCCTCAAAACCATGTGAGATGGTTTGCAACGAGCTTCAAGATAGCCTGTGTTTTCTCTCCTTTGTCACAGGTGTACCCAATCAGCAGTGACATGTATATTACCCAAATTCTGGTAGAAATGTACTCACTGTACACACAGGTTTTGTTTTTCTGTCACACTTGCTCTGGCAGTGGATGTTTTCCATGCCAATAAAGCCCATTTAATATGAATTGAATTAAGCCCTTCATATTAAAAAGCAGTGCACCTGCGCAACACAACAGGGTGTAAGTTTGCTGAGCCCTAGATCAGAGTGCTGTGTTTCTTTGATCCATCCCAGCTCTGACTCCTCCTCCTTCCTCTCTGACTCCAGTAATAACTGCTATGGCCTCTAGAGGTTACCACTTAACAAAACAACAAAAGTATGGGTTATGATTGCTGCTCATAAAGATTACCTGCATAGCCACTTTTAAAAGTGGGACAGTCTCCTTTGTTGAGTGTATGGTTACTTTTTATTAGGGAGTATAATAACTGTTCAGAAGTAAAAATAAAGTTTGTAAGGACTGCAGATGTAAACCACTATAAGCCCATAGTTCTTGCTCTCTTACCAGAAGTTTTTGCTTTCTGTTATTGACAATAAAGACAAAAGTGTCTCTTGCAAGGAATTATCTTAACAACTAGCTGATGAGCACTTGTGTCACAAATTCACAATTAAGTTTTTTTGGTAATTTCGTGAAAGTCATCTGCACCTTTATTTTTTCTTTATTGACCACTCGATTGTCCTTTGAACCCATGAAGTGGCTTCCTTGTCAATTAAAAAAGAATTTCAAGCTTCCAAGAAGACTTCTGGTAAACATTATTCTTACTGTGGCTGTCGTAGGTCTTTGCAACATATTTTTTAAAGTTAACTTTAACTTCTTTAAATTTTGACAATGACTGACGCTGGTTTTGATGCTGCTGGTTATTCTGTGTTAGAGGTGACTAAAGAACAATGTTTCTCTCAGACTGTGTGGCGGTGTTTGAACAAATATGAATCTCATAGCCAAAATAAGTATGTGCCACTTCCAGTTCTCGCTTTCTGAACACACCTGATTCGCTGAGAGCGACTGATTGTAAGACACTATTGTGACATTTAATCATACAAAATCACTCGGCAGGGTTTGATTATCAGTAAACATCACTTCACTATTTAAAGCTCCGGACATTAAACATACCGTGATACATTTTCTATTTACCCACCAAAATTCCAAAACATCACATGAGACAATTTGAAGTTTTGAAAGAATCTGTATTCTGATCATTGTAAAGTTAAACTTAGTTAAGTTAAATGAAGAAATCTCACAGAATACAGCTATACATGATTACATAAATACACCTTGTATAAATAAGAAAACTGACAGTGCATTGTTTTGACATATATATGTGTATATATATAAAAATCATACCTCACCATGGCTCACTATGAGCTGCAGGTGTTCCTTCATTTCATTGAAAACACTTGTTCCTTTTACAATATGCTCTCTGTTATTGCTATGTCATGTTATACCATGCTACGGTATCTAGTTAAACCTTAACATCAATTTTACATGCATTTGTAGACTAGGGAAATATTTGCACACACTTTTAAGCTCAAAGTAAAACTACGCCATTTTGAATGATCTTGTATAAATTACAAAGACCTATCTTTTTTCTTTTTTTAAAGGAAGCGACATTTCTCAGTCTGCATGCATTCAAATAAATGTGCAACTGTATTCTGACAATGGTTAGAGTGATTTAAGTTTTTACCTTTCAATGCAGCTGGTTTCACTTGTGTACTTGGACTTGATCACTTGTTTGGCATGACTAAACAAAACAGAATTAGTAACTGTCACTAACTAAAATATTGCTGTAGCACTTTATTTTCTGACATCCCAGGGCTTAATGGTTTATTTTTTTGCTTATTATTCTAGCGATGACTCAGTGGACCAGGTGCTTAAAGTTGGCTGTGTCATTCTGTCTGGCCGAGGATCCTGGACATTCCCACACAGAAGTGTGTTGAGTTCGACAGACATACCTAATCCACTGTCATGCCTTTGTCAGTCAGTGGAAAGTTCAGTTTGATGGTTAATTCATCTGAGGCTGTACAAGACTTAGACAATAATGAATCATGGATTTTTACTGACAACATAGTCCTTTTTCATACCAGTGATGGCAGTAATGTTCTGGTGGCAATTCAGATAGATATCAGCACTGATGTTATTGCTGGCCGGACAGTAGCCATGACAACAGTACCAGGCAGCATGCCGTGACAAGGCTGATCTTGTGGCTTACTCCACTTGAAGCTATAAATGAGGAGAAAATGAAACAAGACATTAGTTTAACAGTTGTGTGACTTTTGAAAATAATGATCAAGCAGCACTCAGTATTGCTTACATATGCCATTCACAGTGATGGAGCTGGTTTCAATGTCAAAGCCACTGACGGTTGAAGCTGCACTGATTAAAACCCTTGCAATCTCAGTGTCATTGGGAGCAGATGTGCTTTCAAAGACAGAGTCAAGAGTGTTGAAGATGGATCCATTGCTGCAGAAGAAGAAACAAGCAAAACATAAAGTGCAAAATATTAGATTTTTGCTACTATTCTTATATTGTAACATAGAAATCTTTAAAAAAATTTACCTGAATGACACCACTTTTAAGGATTTAAAGCCGGTACCGAATTCCCTTTGGAAAATAGGTGTAAGCTGCAGAAACAGAAAACAAGTTGTATTTAAAATACAACGTTTGCATTTATTTTTGCCTTGAAACACTGAACTGTGTGCATGTGTGTATACATGTGAAACAGTGTATTTCCTGAAATGTGAGACATATTTCAGAAAATATTGTTATAATTAAGGGAAGTCAAATGAGAAGTTGTAGAGTAAGCAGGGGGTGGAGCTTTATTTGCATTAATATATTCTCCTTGATGCTGTTGTTATCAGTTCATTCATTCATTCATTCATCTTCTAACCGCTTCATCCTCTTGAGGGTCGCGGGGGGGCTGGAGCCTATCCCAGCTGACATCGGGCAAGAGGCAGGTTACACCCTGGACAGATCGCCAGTCTATCGCAGGGCTGACACATAGAGACAAACAACCATTCACACTCACATTCACACCTATGGGCAATTTAGAGTAATCAATTAACCTAGTCCCCAATCTGCATGTCTTTGGACTGTGGGAGGAAGCCGGAGTGCCCGGAGACCACCCACGCTGACACGGGGAGAACATGCAAACTCCGCACAGAAGGGCTCCCACGCCCGGGATCGAACCTGCAACCCTCTTGCTGTGAGGCGAGAGGGCTAACCACCACACCACCGTGCCGCCCCGTTGTTATCAGTTATTTTGGGAATTTGAAAATGTGACCCTTTAGTATGTAGGCAGAGTAAATGCTCCGTTCTTTGAGCGGATGCATGAGATTTTTGAAGAAAAGTGAAATTTACCTGGTTTACTATCATTGCAGCTCGATTCATATAAGCTGCAGAAGATGGATTCAGCAGGTCACTTGTAAATGTGCCTTGAAGAGATCTGAAAGTCACCCTTTTGGTCATGAGTGCTACAGTTGTAGGTACAGCAGTTGTAGGGGCAGCAGTAGTAGCTGCAACAGTGGTAGGTGCAGCAGTTGAAGGTGCGACAGTGGTAGGTGCAGCAGTGGTAGCTGTAGTTGCAACTGGGCCTGCTGTAAAAGTCATAAGAATATGTAAATGAGTGTGGGTCCCCAAAACAAAAGAATTTTTTTCATACTTGATGTCAAAATGACTTTAGCGTCAGTTTCACAGATATATAACAACAATTATAAAAGGCTCTTAAAGTTCGCTTTGCCAGAAATCTTAATGAATACAAGGTAGCTCAGACAGTGGCTCATCCTGCATCAGTAAAACTGCACACTGAAGTTTTCTTTATGAATCTTGCCTAGCAACATAATTTAGTTTGTGACTTCATAAACAGAGCATGAGCAGCACATGTACACTGTTTTACATATTGATTAGAGTGAAACATTTGTTTACTTACCTACTAAGGTGACTGAGCTGGGATTTATGCTCACGTTGAAGGAGTTGTTGGTATTACTCACTGCTTCTTGGAGGGTAGAAGCAATGACAGCATTTGGTGGGAGATCCGTAGTGTTCTGATTGAAGACAACATCAAAATCGGCTTGAACTCCTTCTGTTCGTGATGTACCGAGGGCACTGTTTCGTAAAAAAACAGATGGGACAAGTGTTAAATATTTATTCTAAATCCTTTAAAAAGTTAATCACTGAATCACCGTCAGAAAAAACACACAAATACTTTTACCTGAACTTTGTCACAATGCAGTCAACAAAGTCCGGAAATTTGTGCCTGTATATCTGAAAACACTGCAAAGAGAAAAAAACATCAGAAAAGCTTGAGGACATTTAAAGCTGATGTTCTAATCATAAACTTACAAGTTTCTAAAACTGGATTTTGATGATAACAGTTTTGTGGTTTAAATTAACCAATCTCTCCAATACATTGGTTCCAACAATAACACAGTTAATTACTAATTTATAACCACAATATGAACTCACTGTAGCTACAACTCGTTTTGCAAGTGATTTGAAGGCAGGGCTGTTGCGGTCATTGAGGTCCTCTGAAAAAGTTTCTCCTGCCATGTTTACTGAGAGGCTATAACGAGGTTGAGCCTTTGCAGTAGTAAAAGCTGCAGTTGTAGGTGCGGCAGTCGTTGAAGCGTCAGTTGTAGGTGCAGCAGTTGTTGGTGCAGCAGTTGTAGGTGAAGAAGTTGTAGGTGCAGCAGTTTTTGGAACGGCAGTTGTTGGAGCAGCAGTCGCAGCTGCTGCAGTTGTAGGTCCAGCAGTTGTAGGTGCTGCAGTTGTAAGTCCAGCTGTTGTAGGTGCAGCAGTCGTTGGTGCAGCAGTTGTTGGAGCAGCAGTCGTAGGAGCTGCAGAAGTAGGTCCTGCTGTTGTAGGTGCAGCAGTTGTCAGTGCTGCAGTTGTCGGTGCAGCAGTTGGTGAAGCGGCAGTTGTAGGTGCAGCAGTCATTGGTGCAGCAGTTGTTGGAGCAGCAGTCGTAGGTGCTGCAGTTGTAGGTGCAGCAGTTGTAGGTCCAGCAGTTGTAGGTGCTGCAGTTGTAAGTCCAGCTGTTGTAGGTGCAACAGTTGTAGGTGCAGCAGTCGTTGGTGCAGCAGTTGTTGGAGCAGCAGTCGTAGGTGCTGCAGTTGTAGGTGCAGCAGTTGTTGGAGCAACTGTTGTTTGAGCGGCAGTTGTAGGTGTTGCAGTTGTAGGTGCAGCTGTTGTAGGTGCAACAGTTGTAGGTGCGGCAGTTGTTGGAGTGGCAGTTGTAGGAGCTGCAGTAGTAGGCCCTGCTGTTGTAGGTGCAGTAGTTGTTGGAGCAGCAGTTGTATGAGCTGCAGTAGTAGGTGCTGTGGTTGTCGGTGTAGCAGTTGTTGGAGCAGCAGTTGTAGGAGCTGCAGAAGTAGGTCCTGCTGTTGTAGGTGCAGCAGTTGTCAGTGCTGCAGTTGTCGATGCAGCAGTTGTTGAAGCGGCAGTTGTAGATGCAGCAGTCATTGGTGCAGCAGTTGTTGGAGCAGCAGTCGTAGGTGCTGCAGTTGTAGGTGCAGCAGTTGTAGGTGCAGCAGTTGTTGGAGCGGCAGTTGTCGGAGCAGCAGTTGTAGGTGCAGCAGTTGTAGGTGCAGTAGTTGTAGGTGCAGCAGTTGTTGGTGCTGCAGTTGTAGGTGCTGGAGTTGTAGGTGCAGCAGTTGTAGGAGAAGCAGTTGTAGGAGTTGCAATAGTAGGCGCTGTAGTTGTTAGTGCAGCAGTTGTAGGTGCAGCTGTTGTAGGTGCGGCAGTTGTAGGTGCTGCAGTTGTAGGCGCTGCAGTTGTCGATGCAGCAGTTGTTGGAGCGGCAGTTGTTGGTGAGGCAGTTGTAGGAGCTGCTGTTGTAGCTGCTGCAGTTGTCAGTGCAGCAGTTGTAGGTGCTGCAGTTGTAGGTGCGGCAGTTGTTTGAGCGGCAGTTGTAGGTGCTACCGTTGTAGGTCCAGCTGTTGTAGGTGCAACAGTTGTAGGTGCAGCTGTTGTTGGTGCAGCTGTTGTAGGTGCTGCAGTTGTAGGTGTAGCAGTTGAAGGTCCAGCTGTTGTAGGTGCAGCAGTTGTAGGTGCAACAGTTGTAGGTGTGGCAGTTGTTGGAAAGGCAGTTGTAGGAGCTACAGTAGTAGGCCCTGCTGTTGTAGGTGCAGTAGTTGTTGGAGCAGCAGTTGTAGGAGCTGCAGTAGTAGGTGCTGTGGTTGTCGGTGCAGCAGTTGTTAAAGCAGCAGTTGTAGGAGCTGCAGTAGTAGGTCCTGCCGTTGTAGGTGCAGCAGTTGTCAGTGCTGCAGTTGTCGGTGCAGCAGTTGTTGAAGCGGCAGTTGTAGGTGCAGCAGTTGTAGGTGCACCAGTTGTTGGAGCAGCAGTCGTAGGTGCTGCAGTTGTAGGTGCAGGAGTTGTAGGTGCAGCAGTTGTTGGAGCGGCAGTTGTCGGAGTAGCAGTTGTAGGAGCAGCTGTTGTAGGTGCAGCAGTTGTTGGTGCTGCAGTTGTAGGTGCTGGAGTTGTAGGTGCAGCAGTTGTAGGAGAAGCAGTTGTAGGAGCTGCAGTAGTAGGCGCTGTAGTTGTTAGTTCAGCTGTTGTAGGTGCAGCAGTTGCAGGTGCTGCAGTTGTACGCGCTGCAGTTGTCGATGCAACAGTTGTTGGCGCGGCAGTTGTAGGTGCAGCTGTTGTAGGAGCTGCAGTAGAAGGCGCTGCAGTTGTTGGTGAGGCAGTTGTAGGAGCTGCTGTTGTAGGTGCTGCAGTTGTCAATGCAGCAGTTGTAGGTGCAGCTGTTGTAGGTGCGGCTGTTGTTTGAGCGGCAGTTGTAGGTGCTACCGTTGTAGGTCCAGCTGTTGTAGGTGCAACAGTTGTAGGTGCAGCAGTTGTTGGAGCAGCAGTTGTTGGAGCAGCAGTCGTAGCTGCTGCAGTTGTAGGTCCAGCAGTTGTAGGTGCTGCTGTTGTAGGTGCAACAGTTGTAGGTGCAGCAGTCGTTGGTGCAGCAGTTGTTGGAACAGCAGTCGTAGGTGCTGCAGTTGTCGGTGCAACAGTTGTTGGAGCGGCAGTTGTCGGTGCAGCAGTTGTTGAAGCGGCAGTTGTAGGTGCAGCAGTCGTAGGTGCAGCAGTTGTTGGAGCAGCAGTCGCAGGTGCTGCAGTTGTCAGTGCAGCAGTTGTAGGTGCAGCTGTTGTAGGTGCGGCAGTTGTTTGAGCGGCAGTTGTAGGTGCTACTGTTGTAGGTCCAGCTGTTGTAGGTGCAACAGTTGTAGGTGCAGCAGTTGTTGGAGCAGCAGTTGTTGGAGCAGCAGTCGTAGCTGCTGCAGTTGTAGGTCCAGCAGTTGTAGGTGCTGCAGTTGTAGGTCCAGCTGTTGTAGGTGCAACAGTTGTAGGTGCAGCAGTCGTTGGTGCAGCAGTTGTTGGAGCAGCAGTCGTAGGTGCTGTAGTTGTCGGTGCAACAGTTGTTGGAGCGGCAGTTGTCGGTGCAGCAGTTGTTGAAGCGTCAGTTGTAGGTGCAGCAGTCGTAGGTGCAGCAGTTGTTGGAGCAGCAGTCGTAGGTGCTGCAGTTGTAGATGCATGAGTTGTTGGAGCGGCAGTTGTAGGAGCTGCAGTAGTAGGCGCTGCAGTTGTCAGTGAGGCAGTTGTAGGACCTGCTGTAGTAGGTGCTGCAGTTGTCAGTGCAGCAGTTGTAGGTGCAGCAGTTGTTGGAGCAGCAGTTGTCGGAGCAGCAGTTGTAGGTGCAGCTGTTGTAGGTGCAATAGTTGTAGGTGCGGCAGTTGTTGGTGCTACAGTTGTAGGTGCTGGAGTTGTAGGTGCAGCAGTGGTAGGAGTAGCAGTTGTAGGAGCTGCAGTAGTAGGCGCTGTAGTTGTTAGTGAAGCAGTTGTAGGTGCAGCTGTTGTAGGAGCGGCAGTTGTTGTAGCGACAGTTGTTGAAGCGGCAGTTGTAGGTGCAGCAGTCGTTGGTGCAGGAGTTGTTGGAGCAGCAGTCGTAGGTGCTGCAGTTGTAGGTGCAGCAGTTGTAGGTGCAGCAGTTGTAGGTGCAATAGTTGTAGGCGCTGCAGTTGTCGGTGCAGCAGTTTTTGACGCGGCAGTTGTAGGAGCTGCTGTAGTAGGTGGTGCAGTTGTCAGTGCAGCAGTTGTAGGTACAGCTGTTGTAGGTGCGGCAGTTGTTTGAGCTGCAGTTGTAGGTGCTGCAGTTGTAGGTGCAGCAGTCGTTGGTGCAGCAGTTTTTGGAGCAGCAGTCGTAGGTGCTGCAGTTGTAGGTGCAGCAGTTGTTGGAGCGGCAGTTGTAGGAGCTGCAGTTGTAGGTGCAGAAGTTGTTGGAGCGGCAGTTGTAGGTGCAGCAGTTGTAGATGCAGCTGTCGTTGGTGCAGCAGTTGTAGGTGCAGCAGTTGTTGGAGCGGCAGTTGTAGGTGCAGCAGTCGTTGGTGCAGCAGTTGTTGGAGCAGCAGTCGTAGGTGCAGCAGTTGTTGGAGCAGCAGTAATAGGTGCGGCCGTTGTAGGTGCAGCTGTTGTAGGTCCAGCAGTTGTAGGTGCAGCTGTTGTTGGTGCAACAGTTGTAGGTGCTGCTGTTGTAGGTGCAGCAGTTGTTGGAGCGGCAGTTGTAGGTGCAGCTGTTGTTGGTGCAGCAGTTGTAGGTGCTGCTGTTGTAGGTGCAGCAGTTGTTGGAGCGGCAGTTGTAGGTGCAGCTGTTGTAGGTGCAGCAGTTGTAGGTGCAGCAGTTGTTGGAGTGGCAGTTGTAGGTGCAGGTGTTGTAGGTGCAGCTGTTGTTGGTGCAGCAGTTGTAGGTGCTGCTGTTGTAGGTGCTGCTGTTGTAGGTGCAGCTGTTGTTGGTGTAGCAGTTGTAGGTGCAGCTGTTGTTGGTGCAGCAGTTGTAGGTGCTGCTGTTGTAGGTGCAGCAGTTGTTGGAGCGGCAGTTGTAGGTGCAGCTGTTGTAGGTGCAGCAGTTGTTGGAGCGGCAGTTGTAGGTGCAGCTGTTGTAGGTGCAGCAGTTGTAGGTGCAGCAGTTGTTGGAGCGGCAGTTGTAGGTGCAGCTGTTGTAGGTGCGGCAGTTGTTTGAGCAGCAGTTGTAGGTGCTACCGTTGTAGGTCCAGCTGTTGTAGGTGCAACAGTTGTAGGTGTAGCTGTTGTTGGTGCAGCTGTTGTAGGTGCTGCAGTTGTAGGTGTAGCAGTTGTAGGTCCAGCTGTTGTAGGTGCAGCAGTTGTAGGTGCAGCTGTTGTAGGTGCAAAAGTTGTAGGTGCGGCAGTGGTTGGTGCAGCAGTTGTTGGAGCAGCAGTTGTAGGTGCAGCAGTTGTTGGAGCAGCAGTCGTAGGTGCAGCAGTTGTTGGAGCAGCAGTTGTAGGTGCAGCAGTTGTTGGAGCAGCAGTCGTAGGTGCAGCAGTTGTTGGAGCAGCAGTCGTAGGTGCGGCCGTTGTAGGTACAGCTGTTGTCGGTGTGGCCGTTGTGGGTGCAGCTGTTGTAGGTGCAGCTGTTGTAGATGCGGCCGTTGTGGGTGCTGCTGTTGTAGGTGCTGCTGTTGTAGGTGCAGCTGTTGTTGGTGCAGCAGTTGTAGGTGCTGCTGTTGTAGGTGCAGCAGTTGTTGGAGCGGCAGTTGTAGGTGCAGCTGTTGTTGGTGCAGCAGTTGTAGGTGCTGCTGTTGTAGGTGCAGCAGTTGTTGGAGCGGCAGTTGTAGGTGCAGCAGTTGTAGGTGCAGCTGTTGTAGGTGCAGCAGTTGTTGGAGCGGCAGTTGTAGGTGCAGGTGTTGTAGGTGCAGCTGTTGTTGGTGCAGCAGTTGTAGGTGCTGCTGTTGTAGGTGCTGCTGTTGTAGGTGCAGCAGTTGTTGGAGCGGCAGTTGTAGGTGCAGCTGTTGTAGGTGCAACAGTTGTAGGTGTAGCTGTTGTTGGTGCAGCTGTTGTAGGTGCTGCAGTTGTAGGTGTAGCAGTTGTAGGTTCAGCTGTTGTAGGTGCAGCAGTTGTAGGTGCAGCTGTTGTAGGTGCAAAAGTTGTAGGTGCGGCAGTGGTTGGTGCAGCAGTTGTTGGAGCAGCAGTTGTAGGTTCAGCAGTTGTTGGAGCAGCAGTCGTAGGTGCAGCAGTTGTTGGAGCAGCAGTCGTAGGTGCGGCCGTTGTAGGTACAGCTGTTGTCGGTGCGGCCGTTGTGGGTGCAGCTGTTGTAGGTGCAGCTGTTGTAGATGCGGCCGTTGTGGGTGCTGCTGTTGTAGGTGCAGCTGTTGTAGGTGCAGTCGTTGTAGGTGCAGCTGTTGTCGGTGCGGCCGTTGTGGGTGCAGCTGTTGTAGGTGCTGCTGTCGTAGGTGCAGCTGTTGTACGTGCGGTCGTTGTGGGTGCAGCTGTTGTAGGTGCAGCAGTCGTTGGTGCAGCAGTTGTAAGAGCAGCAGTTGTAGGTGCAGCTGTTGTAGGTGCGGCAGTTGTAGGTGCAGCAGTTGTTGGAGCGGCAGTTGCAGGTGCAGCTGTTGTAGGTGTAGCAGTTGTTGGAGCGGCAGTTGTAGGTGCAGCAGTTGTAGGTGCAGCTGTTGTTGGAGTGGCAGTTGTAGGTGCAGCTGTTGTAGGTGCAGAAGTTGTTGGAGCGGCAGTTGTAGGTGCAGCAGTTGTAGGTGCAGTTGTCGTTGGTGCAGCAGTTGTAGGTGCAGCAGTTGTTGGAGCAGCAGTTGTAGGTGCAGCAGTCGTTGGTGCAGCAGTTGTTGGAGCATCAGTCGTAGGTGCAGCAGTTGTTGGAGCAGCAGTAATAGGTGCGGCCGTTGTAGGTGCAGCTGTTGTAGGTCCAGCAGTTGTAGGTGCAGCTGTTGTTGGTGCAGCAGTTGTAGGTGCTGATGTTGTAGGTGCAGCAGTTGTTGGAGCGGCAGTTGTAGGTGCAGCTGTTGTTGGTGCAGCAGTTGTAGGTGCTGCTGTTGTAGGTGCAGCAGTTGTTGGAGCGGCAGTTGTAGGTGCAGCTGTTGTAGGTGCAGCAGTTGTAGGTGCAGCAGTTGTAGGTGCAGCAGTTGTTGGAGCGGCAGTTGTAGGTGCAGGTGTTGTAGGTGCAGCTGTTGTTGGTGCAGCAGTTGTAGGTGCTGCTGTTGTAGGTGCTGCTGTTGTAGGTGCAGCTGTTGTAGGTGCATCAGTCGTTGGTGCAGCAGTTGTAGGTGCAACAGTTGTAGGTGCGGCAGTTGTTTGAGCGGCAGTTGTAGGTGCTACCGTTGTAGGTCCAGCTGTTGTAGGTGCAACAGTTGTAGGTGCAGCTGTTGTTGGTACAGGTGTTGTAGGTGCTGTGGTTGTCGGTGCAGCAGTTGTTGAAGCAGCAGTTGTAGGAGCTGCAGTAGTAGGTCCTGCTGTTGTAGGTGCAGCAGTTGTCGGTGCAGCAATTGTTGAAGCGGCAGTTGTAGGTGCAGCAGTCGTTGGTGCAGCAGTTGTTGGAGCAGCAGTCGTAGGTGCTGCAGTTGTAGGTGCAGCAGTTGTAGGTGCAGCAGTTGTTGGAGCGACAGTTGTCAGAGCAGCAGTTGTAGGTGCAGCTGTTGTAGGTGCAACAGTTGTAGGTGCAGCAGTTGTTGGAGCAGCAGTTGTAGGCCCTGCTGTTGTAGGTGCAGCAGTTGTTGAAGCGGCAGTTGTAGGTGCAGCAGTCGTTGGTGCAGCAGTTGTTGGAGCAGCAGTTGTTGGAGCAGCAGTCGTAGGTGCTGCAGTTGTAGGTGCAGCAGTCGTTGTTGCCACAGTTGTTGAAGCGGCAGTTGTAGGTGCAGCAGTCGTTGGTGCAGTAGTTGTTGGAGCGGCAGTTGTAAGAGCAGCAGTTGTAGGTGCTGCAGTTGTTGGTGCAGTAGTTGTAGGTGCAGCTGTTGTAGGTGCGGCTGTTGTAGCTGCAGCAGTTGTTGGAGCGGCAGTTGTAGGTGCAGCTGTTGTTGGAGCGGCAGTTGCAGGTGCAGCTGTTGTAGGTGCAGCAGTTGTTGGAGCGGCAGTTGTAGGTGCAGCTGTTGTAGGTGCAGAAGTTGTTGGAGCGGCAGTTGTAGGTGCAGCAGTTGTAGATGGAGCTGTCGTTGGTGCAGCAGTTGTAGGTGCAGCAGTTGTTGGAGCGGCAGTTGTAGGTGCAGCAGTCGTTGGTGCAGCAGTTGTTGGAGCAGCAGTCGTAGGTGCAGCAGTTGTTGGAGCAGCAGTAATAGGTGCGGCAGTTGTAGGTGCAGCTGTTGTAGGTCCAGCAGTTGTAGGTGCAGCTGTTGTTGGTGCAGCAGTTGTAGGTGCTGCTGTTGTAGGTGCAGCAGTTGTTGGAGCGGCAGTTGTAGGTGCAGCTGTTGTTGGTGCAGCAGTTGTAGGTGCTGCTGTTGTAGGTGCAGCAGTTGTTGGAGCGGCAGTTGTAGGTGCAGCTGTTGTAGGTGCAGCAGTTGTAGGTGCAGCAGTTGTAGGTGCAGCAGTTGTTGGAGCGGCAGTTGTAGGTGCAGGTGTTGTAGGTGCAGCTGTTGTTGGTGCAGCAGTTGTAGGTGCTGCTGTTGTAGGTGCTGCTGTTGTAGGTGCAGCTGTTGTAGGTGCATCAGTCGTTGGTGCAGCAGTTGTAGGTGCAACAGTTGTAGGTGCGGCAGTTGTTTGAGCGGCAGTTGTAGGTGCTACCGTTGTAGGTCCAGCTGTTGTAGGTGCAACAGTTGTAGGTGCAGCTGTTGTTGGTACAGCTGTTGTAGGTGCTGTGGTTGTCGGTGCAGCAGTTGTTGAAGCAGCAGTTGTAGGAGCTGCAGTAGTAGGTCCTGCTGTTGTAGGTGCAGCAGTTGTCGGTGCAGCAATTGTTGAAGCGGCAGTTGTAGGTGCAGCAGTCGTTGGTGCAGCAGTTGTTGGAGCAGCAGTCGTAGGTGCTGCAGTTGTAGGTGCAGCAGTTGTAGGTGCAGCAGTTGTTGGAGCGACAGTTGTCAGAGCAGCAGTTGTAGGTGCAGCTGTTGTAGGTGCAACAGTTGTAGGTGCAGCAGTTGTTGGAGCAGCAGTTGTAGGCCCTGCTGTTGTTGGTGCAGCAGTTGTTGAAGCGGCAGTTGTAGGTGCAGCAGTCGTTGGTGCAGCAGTTGTTGGAGCAGCAGTTGTTGGAGCAGCAGTCGTAGGTGCTGCAGTTGTAGGTGCAGCAGTCGTTGTTGCCACAGTTGTTGAAGCGGCAGTTGTAGGTGCAGCAGTCGTTGCTGCAGTAGTTGTTGGAGCGGCAGTTGTAAGAGCAGCAGTTGTAGGTGCTGCAGTTGTCGGTGCAGTAGTTGTAGGTGCAGCTGTTGTATGTGCGGCTGTTGTAGCTGCAGCAGTTGTTGGAGCGGCAGTTGTAGGTGCAGCTGTTGTTGGAGCGGCAGTTGCAGGTGCAGCTGTTGTAGGTGCAGCAGTTGTTGGAGCGGCAGTTGTGGGTGCAGCTGTTGTAGGTGCAGCAGTTGTTGGAGCGGCAGTTGTAGGTGCAGCTGTTGTAGGTGCAGCAGTTGTAGCTGCAGCAGTTGTTGGAGCGGCAGTTGTAGGTGCAGCTGTTGTTGGTGCAGCAGTTGTAGGTGCAGCTGTTGTTGGTGCAGCAGTTGTAGGTGCAGCTGTTGTTGGTGCGGTCGTTGTGGGTGCAGCTGTTGTAGGTGCAGCTGTTGTTGGTGCAGCAGTTGTAGGTGCAGCTGTTGTAGGTGCAGCTGTTGTAGGTGCAGCTGTTGTTGGTGCGGTCGTTGTGGGTGCAGCTGTTGTAGGTGCAGCAGTTGTTGGTGCAGCAGTTGTTGGAGCAGCAGTCGTAGATCCAGCTGTTGTAGGTGCAGCAGTTGTAGGTGCAGCTGTTGCTGGTGCAGCAGTTGTAGGTGCTGCTGTTGTAGGTGCAGCAGTTGTTGGAGCGGCAGTTGTAGGTGCAGCTGTTGTAGGTGCAGCAGTTGTTGGAGCGGCAGTTGTAGGTGCAGCTGTTGTAGGTGCAGCAGTTGTAGGTGCAGCTGTTGAAGGTGTGGCCGTTGTGGGTGCAGTAGTTGTATTTGTTTCTGTTGCAGCTGGCGTCATTGTAGCTATAAAGCAACAAAGAATTCAACAGATTTAGTAAAACACAATTTATCTTGCTCTTATATTAAGTAATTACGATATTTAGGTGAGTCTACATGTATTATTATTAAGAAATATTTGATGATGTGTCGGGAAGAACTCAACCATAACTTGATGCTGTGTTGGTATCGATCTTAAACCTTTTCACGTTTTCACATTTCCCATTAACATTTCAAAGCAACTGGTTCAACATGACTCAGCTCACCTGTTAGAATCAGCAACACTGATACGATGTGTCTGAAACCCATCCTGGTTTTCTTTTTCTCTATAAAATCAAACAGTACAGAGATTTACTGACTTTTAGGTATTACATTGTGTTAAACCTGCAAATGACAGTTTCCATAATAGCAGTGATTTTAGTCTTTTTCCCTCAAGTTACACAAAACATTCAAAGGGAAAGGTTTGATGTAAAAAATAACTATAATGCAGTATCTGTCCATGAAATAATCTGTATCCTGATCCATGATTTTATCCTTTGAAGGAACTGTGATTAAATGCAACTTTCACTCCTGTTAAACTCATCAATGTTTCAGTCAATGTTGTTGTACTCGCGATTGGTCTAGTTCTCGACAGTGGTGTAAAGACCACTTTTTGAATGTCTTGGTCTCATCTGTTACTTGAGTGCATCTTTACTTGGTCTTGTCTCAGTGTCAGGATTCTGGATTTTTATTTGGAGACCGTTCAACATCACATCACAACATAACAATTACGTGGATATTACTAAATAACAAAAAATTCACCTCCACCATGCCTTTAAATATTTTATAAAAACATTTCTCATGTTATACTAACACATACAGACAATATGGTAATAACAGAGGTGAATGAAGAGAAATCTCCTTTTTTAATTGTAGATATTTCTATGATAATGTGGATCTTTGAGATAAATTTTGGGAGTCCATATGGTTTGTTTGTTCCACAGTTTCTACCATGCAGTGTGGTACTCGCACTGGTCTTGGTCATGACCTGGTCTCAACCTCTACGTCTTGGTTTTGTCTGAGTCTCCATACACTCTGGTCTTGGTCATGACTTGGTCTCGGTTTAGGTGGTCTGGACTACAGTACTGGTTGTCCTACACTGTACATTTTCATTCATGTGGCTTTCTGACAGAATACATAAACTGTTGACAAGTGAGAGAAAGGTTAGAAATGCTGAATAAATGGAGATGAAAAACAAAATTAAATAGCACCTATATTTGGGGGAAACTAAAAGAACAACAGCAACTAGAATATCAGGTAAAGAGAAAGCTACAACTGGATTTTACAACATTTTATAATAACTTAATGAGGCAGTCACTTATTGTCACTTTAAATATGTGATAATGACAATTAAATTATAATGAACAAGAATACATGAGCATTTCCTAAAGGTAAGACAGAGACTGTTGATAAATTACATTTGTAACATTAAACAGACACATGCATACACAAACACACATACTACATATATATAATGAAAAATGCACTTACCCAAATGTAAAGATATGAGATGAAGGTATAAATCCACTCTTCTATGTGCTTTCAATGTTAAACACTATTCCAGTGTCTTAATTCAGCCCTGTTCACGTCTGTGATGTTCCAAACCTTTCACCTTAAGTGACAGTCCACATCTATTATGGCATTTATATTGGGACAGAATACAAAGCTAATGAAGTGACTCATAGGTAACAACTTTTTGAGAATGTTCTGATACCTTAGCAATATACAACACCAAATCATAGGACACAAACTGTCAGACGTCAATATGTCAGTTTCTTGGCTCAGTAAAGTGGCATACTCCCTTTTTTCATTCTGTGAAACAGGTTGCTGGTACATTCCTCCAAAATGAATGTTGAATGAAGTTTCACCGGTGCAATAAGAGGTTATAACAAAGAAACAAATTTAGATTTCTCATGACGTGTGAATCAGGTGTGGCGAATGGTACAAAAATAACCAAACAAAGCAAGGCAAACACCCAAAGAACCAAGAAAAAATGAAATTACATAATGAATATTGTCTGTGATATTTGTTTTTTTTTTCCTGAGGAATTATTTAAATAGGTGACACAATACTGTTGGGATTCACAGGACCACCGATGGTTTGTCATCAATCTAAACTGGACGTGTGAAGGCTTTTCCTCTCTGCATGCTCTTTGTTCTTCAAACAAAGACAGCTATTTGACACTCATATCTACAGGAGGTCATCTCACACCTCAGTGAGACACAAGTCTCAAAACTTGATTGGACAAGTCCATCTCTCTTACTCGGGAGCTGCCAAGCCACCCATACCTCGTTCCGGCTGGTTCTGGACCAGTCCAGATGCTCAGATCCTTGCTCCTTGCCCTGAACCATCAAAGGTGGGGCAATTGATTACAGACTCTCTAACCTGAACCAGAATGTTAGAGGTGCAAGCACTAGGTTTGCAACTAGTTTTCTAGCAACAAGGAGAATCACGTGAGTTAGCGCCCAGCATCTAACTCTGCAAAGACCCTGAGTGATCAGCTTCCTCAGAGTTTCACCTTTGGAACAAAGGAAACAACAAAGACTGCACCTGGAACCACAGCTCTTTCCAGCCTTCTTCCGCGGGCTAACAAAGCAGTACACCACCAAGTGACTCTTTCTCCCATCCACTCAAGGATTGGTAATGTAACCACTGGGCATAGCTTTATCACAACTTTACAGGCTAAGCAAGACTGTTTAACTTGTTGTATGTGATTTAATGCTGTCTTTGAGTTATTGTTGTGATTGTTTGCAGTCAGGTCATTGGTTAGTTGGCTTCACCAAAGCTAAGTGTTTAATTTGCTAATACTGTTCACAAACAGATCATTGCACACAACTAAACAATCTCTGCACTAATCCAGACCGTTTGCAACACACGTCACATTCACATAGACTCATTAACAAATAGGCTTTCAACAGAGCTACACCCAAACAGGCATCTCAAAGTTCCCGCCAAACGGCTCTTTGATCACCACACCCGCCTTTGTCTGTCTCTTTTCTCTCTCGCACACACACACACACACACACACACACACACACACACACACAAACACACCAAGCTTGTATATAGTTAGTTAGAATTTGAGTGTTTTGGTTTGCTTTGCTCGTTTGTGAATAAATATAATTCTTTGGAATCATACCTGCTGTCTGTTTAATGTGCACAAGAATGAATGAATAGTCAACCTCTGCTGCGTCAAGAACTACGAAATCCTTCACTCTTTACTGTTAATTTTGGTTGTTGTCATTAATTTAATTATTAATCAAAACTCCAAATTAATAGTTTAGTGTATTTTATGAGACTGATATCTTTAACTGGCTATCATTTTTCCCTTTACGGGAATGGTGCCCCATGAGGTGATTTAATGTTAATTAAGTCACATTATTTAACATAATTATTAATTATTATTAATAATTATTAATTATTTCCGATAGCCAATTAAATCCCTACATATTTGGTGTCCCTTGGTGAGACCTAATATATTGACCTCAACATATTTAGTGCCGCCGTGTGAGGTAAATATATGTTGATCCCAACATATTTGGTGCCTCCGTGTGAAGCCCAAATTCTAAATCCTAACACATGTATTAATGTCAACATGGGGTGTCACAATATAATCCACTACAGCCTTTTCTCCTGACAGAAAAAGAAGTTATCATTCTCCGGATTCAACCTCCCATTAAGCACACAGCATTTTGAGGGTGGTGTTTTGGGGCAGAAGGTCTGTGTGACACTGCAGGATTTGAACTGGCAGGTTCAGTTGGTATCCCTGTGGCTTTGGAAGGGACAGCAGTTTCCCAAGCTACCTGTGTCAACTTCCTGAGCTCATGCATGGATGGGATACTATTACATGTCATGAGTACAACGTGAGTATGTACACAAGGATGCAGGTTATGCAAGAACAGGGACTTCAAGCTTGGGTTCTCTTCTAAGCCTGGTGCTTTCTTGCCCTAGTATACGTGTCTCAAATGTTTGTAATATTCCCTAGGATTCTCCAGACATGAATGTTTAATTTGGATGGCTGCATTGTGTGCGATTTGGCAGATGAAACATAAACTCTCTGGTAGCTGCTGTGCTTTTCTCCTGAGCACCACCACTTTTTCTTGCACCGATCGGAGTTGAACTTTTACCAGCCCCGGCGGGCGGCCTCTCGTGTGTATGCGCTCAACTGCGACTGGGTTGGGAACTGGGTCACACTGAAGGCCCTCACGCAGTAGATCTTTCACCAGCACCATCAGATCTTCATTTTCTGCGTGTGGTAATCCCACTATGATTAGTGAGACATCTGGATCGAACACATATTTCTTGTGTACAACTTTCTCGGTAATTTTCAGCTCAATCACTTCCATTCTTGAGCTCAGGATCCCCACTTCCAGATCCAAAGTATGATTAATTTCTTTGACCATTTTTTCCAGCTCCTTTTTCATTACAGCTTGGTTCTCTGAGTTCAATTTTTCCATCACCCCTCGCAGGTTATCAATTTTAGCATTCACCAGCTTCTCCAACACGCTCTGCATGCGGTCCATCTTCGTGTTGAGTGCTTTAATTTCATTCATTAAAGCAGCGTTGCCGTTGCTCTTAGCGTCCAAATTTTTTGATCTCTGTGCTCTTGATCCATCAGCCACGATTCCATACAGGGAAGACACAAAACGGGCACCAACAGT
This sequence comes from Epinephelus malabaricus, assembly GCA_037127435.1. NCBI lineage: Eukaryota > Metazoa > Chordata > Actinopteri > Perciformes > Serranidae > Epinephelus > Epinephelus malabaricus. Next base: position 17,760,199 of record JANUFT010000023.1, on the reverse strand, counting down.
TTATAAACCAGTTCAAGAAGTTTTGGTGAGATTAGTTGAGTAATTCCCGAGGAATTTTATAAATTCTTAGAGACAGAAAACAGACAAGGACGCTCACGGTAGAAATTTACTCACTGTACACACAAGTTTTATTTTTATGTCACACTCTTATGTCACACGCTCTAGCAATGGATGTTTTCCATGCCAATAAAGCCCATTTAATATGAATTGAATTAAACCCTGTAGTGTAATGTTTACTGAAGTGTGTATACTGTACCTTTAAGTTGACCTTTAAAGATACGTGTTGAAGCAATGTACTAATGTATTCTTATGACACACACACTCACTGAGCATTTAAGTATTGTGGTGGAGAAGTACCTAGGCATCATTTCTAAAAATAGCATGAGGATGGGCTCAGAAACACTGGTGGAAAGTTAGGGGAATTACAGCTTGTCCTGATATGACCCTGGTAAGAGGAGGCGGTCTTTGATTGTCCAGGAAAACATTACAAGTACAAGTGAAGAGGCGGGGTTTGGGATGAAAGGAGAAAAAGTGAAGACTCAGCAGAAATATGACACCGTTATGGTGGTAGGATGAAAGGAAAAAAGTGGAAACTCAGCAGAAATGTGACATCGTTACGATCAGAGCCAAGTGGGAAGGATTAAGAAAGAGGAGACTCAGCAGAAAATCTTCGCAATAAAAACGAGTGCGCAAACAAAGAAATTTCAGTCCTGCTCCGGAGCTTGACTCATTGAGTTGTGATGTGTTTGTTGCCTGTGAGCACATTAAACTCAGTTGCATCTGATTCTATGTGTCTCCAGTGATTTTTTACCTCTGAGTATTTGAGTTTTTGATATCTAATGGAAAACAAAGAAAGTCCGTTCGAGAAGATGGGAGCGAGGTCGCGAGCTTTCTGGCCCAGCTCCAGACCTTTAGTTTTTGTTTCGACAACCATTCATATTAAAAAGCAGCGCACCTGCGCAACACAACAGGGTGTAAGTTTGCTAAGCCCTGGATCAGAGTGCTGTGTTTCTTTAACCCATCCCAGCTCTTTATACTACGTCGCCTGAGTTCCTCTCTTACTCCAGTAATAATTGCTATGGCCTCTAGAGGTTACCACTCAACAAAACAACCAAAATATGGGTTATGATTGCTGCTCATAAAGATGACCTGCATAACCACTTTTTTTTCTCAAAGATATTTTTATTGAATTTTTCACAAATATATGGTACAGGTGTTAAGTGTTGACAGGAAGTTTGTAAAATACACAGTCAACTCATAGGTCGAGAGAGATAATCCTGTCCATGCACAGTAGGGAGAAAATAAAAACACAACACAAAACAAAAAAAACTTATCTAACCCACCCACCCCACCCATGATTTTCAAGCCAGACTAGGCCCGTTTCCACCGCAGGAACTTCAAGGTAATTTTACGGGGCCAGGGCCATTGGTGCGTGTCTCCACTGCAGGAACCACCCCCGAAGGACAGAGTTGCGGAACATTTACAGGGGCTAAAGAAGTCCCTGCCTCGGAGTAGGTACTCAGAAGGACCCCAAAAAACTCCTGGCTGGGGCTTGGGGATTACTTGGTGCTGATTGGATATACTGCATCAGTGGCTGCAGCTGACAGGGACAGCTCACAACAGCAGCAAAGCTAACATCAGGACGTCATCTGTTAAAAGCCTCCTGTTGTCAGATACGACATGAAACTACTCCAGTTAGCTCAATCATGTTGTAACTAAGACATCCGCTGGAAATTTTTTTTTTTTCACGAACCGTTTATTGAGTTACTGAGTATTACAGACACCGCTAAGGGCTATCAGCTAACGCTGCGTCACCCTGGTCAAAATGGTCGCGCAATGATTACATCACCTTTCTCAGTGGAGACACGGCAGTTGAGAGGGCCGAGCGAGAGGACGTTCCTGTAGTAGTTCCTGCCCCCCAAATAGTACCAGGAACTTCTTCAGTGGAAACGGGCCTTTTTACATAAGAAAATAAACAGGACAAATAGACCAATTGTACTTCATTCCTGGAGTGATACAGGTAACAGCTGGAAGTCAGGTTTCAATCTATGAAGGTAAAGGAAAAAAATAAATAAATAAATAAAGTAAAATAAAATAAATAAATACATATATATATAAATTATGAACCCACGCATGGGCCAAAAGGAGACATGAGAGAAAGGACCGATTTATACACTTGGTATTGCTGACGTAATAACAGAGAACAAAGTGTGAGTGAGGGATCCAATTCCTAGCTAGTTTGAAGGTTATGGAAGTATTCCAGAAAAGGTCCCCACACTTTTTGAAACTTATCTTTGGAGTTACAAATTGAGGAATGTATTTTTTCAAGGTTTAAACAAGACATAACATCTCTCAACCACTGAGCGTGGGTGGGCGGGGCAGCATCCTTCCACCTCAGCAATATTGCACGTCTGGCCAAGAGAGAGGCAAAAAACAGAATTCAGCGTTTGGCTGGGGTCAGGCGCACATCAATGTCACCTGTGGTGCCAAAAAGAGCAATCAGAGGGTTGGGTTCCATGTCCAAGTTGACAATTAAGGATAAAGTTTGGAAGACTTCCCTCCAGTATTTCTCCAAGCTAGGACATGTCCAAGCTTAAGCTTGCTAACCTCAAACCTCAAACACAGCTGTAGAACCTAATATATATTTAGATTGCTTCTCCCCAGTTTCTCTTCAAGAATTGACCGCAGTGATTTCTTCATCTAAATCATCAACGTGTCTCTTAGACCCCATCCCAACTAGGCTACTTAAGGAGGTCTTTCCTGTAGTTAACACTCATATATTAGATATGATCAATATATCCTTATTAATAGGCTATGTACCGCAGTCTTTTAAGGTAGCTGTAGTTAAACCTCTACTAAAAAAGCCCACCCTGGATCCAGAGGTGTTAGCCAACTATAGACCAATATCTAATCTTCCCTTTATGTCAAAGATCCTTGAGAAAGTAGTTGCAGACCAGCTGTGTGATTTTCTCCAGGATAATAATTTATTTGAGGAATTTCAGTCAGGATTTAGAGTGCATCATAGCACTGAGACAGCACTAGTTAAAATTACAAATGACCTTCTGATTGCTTCAGACAAAGGACTCGTCTCTGTTCTTGTTTTATTAGATCTTAGTGCGGCGTTTGACACAATTGACCATCAAATTCTACTGCAGAGACTGGATCACCTAATTGGCCTAAAAGGTTCAGCACTAAGCTGGTTTAAATCTTATTTATCTGATCGTTTTCAATTTGTTGATGTTCGTAATGAATCATCCTTACGTACCAAAGTTTGTTTTGGAGTTCCACAAGGTTCTGTGCTCGGACCAATCCTATTTACTCTATATATGCTTCCTTTAGGTAACATCATTACAAATCACTCTATAAATTTCCATTGTTATGCGGATGATGCACAGTTGTATTTATCGATGAAGTTATTGTTCTTGGCCCCAAACAACTCAGAGACTCTTTATCTGATGACATAGTTTCTCTAGATGGCATTGCTCTGGCCTCTACCACTACCGTAAGAAACCTCGGAGTAATATTTGATCAAGATTTGTCTTTTAATTCTCATTTAAAACAAACCTCACGGACTGCATTTTTTCATCTGCGTAATATTGCGAAAATTAGGCCTATCCTGACCCGAAAAGATGCAGAAAAATTGGTCCACGCTTTTGTTACCTCTAGGCTGGATTACTGTAACTCTCTATTATCAGGTAGCTCTAGTAAGTCCATAAAAACTCTCCAGCTAATTCAGAATGCAGCGGCACGTGTACTAACAGGAAATAAGATACGAGATCATATTTCTCCTGTTTTAGCTTCTCTGCACTGGCTCCCTGTAAAATCCAGAATTGAATTTAAAATCCTACTGTTAACTTATAAAGCTCTAAATGGTCAAGCTCCGTCATATCTTAGAGAGCTCATAGTGCCATATTATCCCACCAGAACACTGCGCTCTGAGAACGCAGGGTTACTTGTGGTCCCTAAAGTCTCCAAAAGCAGATCAGGAGCCAGAGCCTTCAGCTATCAGGCTCCTCTCCTGTGGAATCATCTTCCTGTTATGGTCCGGGAGGCAGACACCGTCTCCACATTTAAGACTAGACTTAAGACTTTCCTCTTTGATAAAGCTTATAGTTAGGGCTGGCTCAGGCTTGCCCTGTACCAGCCCCTAGTTAGGCTGACTTAGGCCTAGTCTGCCAGAGGACCCCCCTATAATACTCCGGGCACCTTCTCTCTCTCTCTCTCTCTCTCTCTCTCGTATTCTATTACTGCATCTTGCTAACTCGGCCATTCTGGATGTCACTAACTCGGCTTCTTCTCTGGAGCCTTTGTGCTCCACTGTCTCTCAGATTAACTCATATCACAGCGGTGCCTGGACAGCGTGACGTGTGTGGTTGTGCTGCTGCCATGGTCCTGCCAGACGCCTCCTGCTGCTGCTGCCATCATTAGTCATTAGTCATACTTCTACTGTTATTATACACATATGACTATTGTCACACAAGTATACTGTCAGATATTAATACATACTTTCAACATATTGTACCACAGTAGCCAGAACTATAACTATAATATTATTACTTTCAATAATGTTGTTGTAAGCTACTGTCATTGCCTGCATCTCTCTCTCTCTCTCTCTCTCTCTCTCTCTCTCTCTCTCTCTGTGTCTCATTGTGTCATATGGATTACTGTTAATTTATTATGTTGATCTGTTCTGTACAACATCTATTGCACGTCTGTCCGTCCTGGAAGAGGGATCCCTCCTCAGTTGCTCTTCCTGAGGTTTCTACCGTTTTTTTCCCCGTTAAAGGGTTTTTTTTGGGGAGTTTTCCTTATCCGCTGTGAGGGTCATAACGACAGAGGGATGTCGTATGCTGTAAAGCCCTGTGAGGCAAACTGTGATTTGTGATATTGGGCTTTATAAATAAAATTGATTGATTGATTGATTGATAAGTGAAGCGTCCTCTCTCTTACATTTGTCGCAACAGGGATCTACTGCATAGCCACTTTTAAAAGTGGGACAGTCTCCTTTGTTGAGTATATGGTTACTTTTTATTAGGCAGTATAATCACTGTTCAGAAGTAAAAGTAAAGTTTATAAAAAGCCCATAGTCTTTGCTCTCTTACCAGATGTTTTTGCTTTCTATTTTTGACAATAAAGACAACAATGTCTCTTGGAAGGACTTATCTGAAGAACTTGCTTAAGAGCACTTATGTCACAAATTCACAATTTCATTTTTTATGTAGTTTTATAACTAGGGTTCGGGAACAAAGACCACGCCTTGTAGCAGCCAGTACCATAAGCTTCCACTAGCAGGGAGCCAGGTTATATGGTTTCAAGTTGTAAGTTAGTCATTATCACATGCAATTAGAGGAAACAAACAGACATTAACCCTATGTGTTTGTCCTTTCTCAGGTCATTCCATCATTCTTGCCATCTCTGCATTCGAAAGCTTCACAACCGAAAAACCTTCCATCAGCTTCACAGACAGCTATCTGCAACGATCTTGTCCAAAGCATGCCCTCAGCCCATCTTTCAGCATCAGCTCCCCTTTTCCTCTCTAGATGTCACATTCATTTGCAGTTTTACCACGTATTGTATCCAAAAAATGCTAACAATAATAATAGTCAGAATGGAAGTGGAAGTGTGACAAGCTTGACATTTCCTTTAAAATGTTAAAAAACTTCTAAAATTTCAGTTGCATGCATTCATTCATTTGCAAGAATAAAATACTTTTCTGACATTATCTCTGACCATTCACATAATCCCAAGACCCTATTCACTGTTATCTGTTATCCACCCCACCCTCCCTGCAAACCATGTCCTCTGCTAAGTACGAGGATTTTTAACATTAAGATCTAACATCCCCAGCTCCTCTCATAACCCCGCTGCCCCACTGGCCTGCTCATTTGGACTGGTTTGCTTCCAACCCATCACAAACTACTACCTGTCCCCTTGACACTGTCCCCTCCAGGCCCCTGAAGGATGTCTTTGACATAGTCAGCCCCAGCATCATCTCTATTGTCAATAGCCCATTGGCCACTGGTATTGTTCCAGCTTGCTTCAAGCAGGCAGTGGTCCAGTCCTGAAAAAATCCCCCAACTTAGACCCCTCCATGCCCAGCAACTACAGACCTATCTTCAAACTTCCATTCCTCTCTAAGGTTCTGGAAAAGGTTTTTCTCCATCAACTACAGACCTAATTACATCAAAATAACATCCTGGAAAGGTGTCAGTCTGGGTTCAGGGCATATCATAGCATAGACTCTGCCTTGCTGAAAGTGTTCAATGATCTCTCTCTCTCTAATCTCTGTTGACACTGGAAACTGTGCCATCCTAGTTCTTCTTGACCTCAGCATCTTAATCAAACGCCTCCAGTTTGGTGTCAGCATCAGTGGCACTGCATTTGACTAGTTCACTTCCTACCTCAAAAATAGAAGTTTGGAACTGGATGGCACAGAATTTCCTCCAGCTGAATGAGGGCAAATCAGAAGTTGTCCTCTTTGGCCCCCCTGACTCCATTAGAGGGTTTTCTGACCAGCTCGATAGCCTCTCTAACTATGTTAAACCCCATGCCAAAAATCTGGGCGTGATATTGACTCCACCTTTAAATTTGAGAAACAAATAAATACAGTGGTAAAAGCCAGCTTTTTCCAACTCGGCACCATTTCCAAAATCAAGCCATTTCTCTCCCTAAAAGACCTGGAGACAGCCACCAACACTCTCATCTCCTCCCGTTTAGACTACTGTAACTCTCTGTATACTGATGTCAGTCAGTCCTGTCTGTCCCACCTACAGCTGGTTCAGACACCGCTGCTAGGCCTGTCTCAGGTACCCCGAAGAGAGACCATATCACACCTGTTTTGGCCTCAGAGTTGACTTTAAGGTTCTCCTTAACAAGGTTCTGTTGTGTCTCGTCAAGTATGTTAATTTTATTCATGTTCATGTTTAGTGTTTCACATTTTATGTCATGCCTTAGTTTAGTTTCATGTTTAGTCTTTTGTTGTCATGAGCACTTTATGTTAAGTTAAAGTCACTCATGTCCAGTCTCGTCGTGCACTTCTTGTTTTATTTTGTACTCACCTTTTCCCTCTCGTTTCAGACCCTGACTTCCTCCCTTTGTGTGATTTTCCCGCCATTGTGATTGTCTACCCCGCCCCTGATTGGTTTCACCTGTGTTCCCCTACCTCATGTATGAATAGTCCCTAGCCGTTTCTCAATATGCGTTCTTGTGCGGACTTGTGTTCTTGTGGACTTGTGACACGTCATCAGTCACAGCCCAAGTACTGTTCCAATTCAAAGTTTACATCTAGCCAAGTTCAGTCGAAATTCCCGGATGTGTTCTCGCCACACCCATTTCACCGGGGATGCATTGGAGCAGACTTGTGTGGACTTCAGACAGCCAGGTATCCCAGCATGCATTTCGCAACAATCACTGGAAAATGACAAGTGAGGGAAAGGCGCACAGTTGTAAGCCATAATAATCGATATGTTACTGTTGTTTTGTCACAGAACGTAGTGTTTTCATGCGTAGTTTAAACGTCAGACCCGTGGTCGATGTTTTAATATAGAGCCCAGTTGAATGTGAGGTCCGCTAGATGACAGCGGTGTTAGCCCTCATGTGTTTATGAGCGCTGACACCGCTGTCATCTAGCAGTGTCAGCGCTCATAGATAATAAACATGTGTATGAGCGCTCAGGCTGCCCCAGAGAGCAGCCTCTCTCGGGTAGTCCTTTTGAAATTCGTGGCTGATATCTCTGTGGTTAAATATGAAATGTAATCCGTTTGGGGAATGTCTAATGGGCAACATTCAGTCTCAGTATAAGATATATTCTTATATTATTAAATGTTGTAGCATGTTATTGTTCTTTGCATTCTTTTACTTATTTAGGCCTATGTGTTTTTACTATTCAATAATGATTTTAAGAATTTATTGTAATTTATTTATTGTATTTAAAGATTAATTGTCTTTATTGTAGTAGCTATTTATTCAACAGCATTTTAAATATTGATTATCTGATATGAATTGTATACCTGATGTCTGAAGTGTGGCTGAATAAAATTTTCCTCTGAACATTTGACCTGTTTGATCCATTTATATTGGTGAGGACAGACTAAATGAGAAACTGCTGTCAGTATAATCCGGTACAGTTCAACAGCACCACAATCTACAACTCAACCCGTTAATAAAATGTCAGACTACATATTAAACTGCTTTTGTTTTTTCTAGGTGTACCAAGTAAACTGTCAAGTCTTCATAAAAATGTAGACAGAAAGCATAATGATGAGACAAATGCAGCGATGGACAGTAACTAAATATATTTACTCAAGTAGCTACTGTACTTAAGTACAAATTTGATGTACTTTGGGTATTTCCATTTACTTAGAGGGAAATACTGTACATTCTACTCAAGCTACATTTATTTGATAGCTATAGTTACTTTTAGATAGTTTGTTTTATATGTTGTTGTTTCATATTTACAAGTTGCTGTGTGTTATAGATTAGACTAGTACACCAGTGACAGGTGTTAAAATTAGTTCTACCATGACAACATTTAAATGCTGCTCACATGTAGCATACGTTGATCAATTAATACTCAATACATATTCATGTATATGATGATAACAACACTTGAAATTGGGTCACTCTACATAATGCATACTTTGAACTTTTAATTTTAAGTAGGCCTATATTTTGCTGACAATACCCAGATACTTTTACTCAAGTCAGATTTGGTATGCAGCACTTTTACTTGTGACTGAGTTTTTGTTCTTTGTTGTGATATTCCTGGGTACTTTGTCCACAACTGGACAAACATACCGAACAGACATGCAAGCATCGCATGTCTCATCCTCATCCTCATTCTCCGCTGTCTTTCTGGGATCTGCCTCCTCAGCTGGGCAGCCTCCTCCTCAGCCTGCAGGTACAGCAGTCCTGCTGCAATAACTGCGCCTTTTCCGATCCATTATTGATTTTTGATTTCCATCTCGCCAATGCTCACGATCACAGTAACCACCAACTCTCCACAAACTTTGCCCCCCGCACTTGACTTTTGATTATAATCAGAAGCCAGCTGCGGGGAAAAGGTTTTAAAAGACATTTTATGAAAATATTTTGGCTATTTATATGTTTTTGTGTGTCAGTTATATATGTTGAAAGGTTAAAAACATATACATATTAATTTCTTACAATGTCTATGAAAAGACACAGGGCTGTGTTGTTTTATTCTAAATGCATGTATACACAACACAGTACAACAGCCAAGGCGAGCGGAGGTGGTGACATCATCAAGTTCGCTGCTGTTCCAAAAGCAGAAATGACTGTACTCCCGTCCTCCCGTTCTCCCGTTCTTGGGAAGTCCGGACTCTTGCGTGGACTTGCCAAGTCCGAACTTGCCAAGTCCACAAGTCCGAACTGCCGAACTTGAGTATTGAGAAACGGCTCCTGTCTCCCTTTGTCTTGTTGCCAGTTCGTCTTGTTCAGTCTGTGTGATGCCAGGTTTTCATGTTATCAGGTTTGAATCTAAGCTGTGATATTTTTTTGATCGTCATTGTGAGTGTTTTGTTTTGTACTTTGTATATCCTCCCTGAGAGCGCCTTTTGTTTAAATTGATTTTGCCAAGTAAAATACTTTTGTTAAACCTACTATGAGTCATGCATTTGAGTCCACCAGTTATGTGTCTGAGGTCATTACAGGTTCTCCTTGTTTACAAGCTCCTTAATGGTCTAGCCCCATCCTACATCACAGACCTTCTAACCCAGCTGACCTGGGGCTCCTGGTTGTCCCATGCTCCAGACTTAAGCTCAGGGGTGATTGTGCCTTTGAGCTGCATCTGCCCCCAAACTGTGGAACAGCATCCTCCTCCCAGTCAGATCTGCCCCCACCACTGAATCTTTTAATAAGTCCAGGCTCAAAACCTACTTTTATTCATTAGCGTTTGAATCCCCCTGATGTGGTCTTCCCTGATGCTGCCTGTGTGTGTTGTGTCTATAAATGTGTGAGCTGTGTACCTGACAATTATGTCACTGCTATGTATGCCTTTTTTAGGATTTAATTCCTTTTATACAGCACTTTGGTCAACGTGAGTTGTTTTTAAATGTGCTTTATAGATAAATTTGAGTTGACAATGATAATGATAATAATAAAGAAAATCTCCTTAGCCCTGCATCCATTCTCTTCAGGCTGCTCATCCCCCCAGTCAACCCCTCTGTAGCATCCATGGTCCGTGTTTCGAATTTGCCCCAACGTGTCTACGCCCCTCCATTTAGTCCCAGTTTTTTCTAACTCAACCTCATACTTCTGACTCTCTCATTCTCACTCCTGAGAAGTAAATCAACGCAGCCTCTGTGGCTGGCCACCACATTCGCTCCCACGTTTGTAACCAACAGTTGTAACCATTTCCTCCTCCCAGACCCTCATATATCTGTCCCAGATAAGCATTAATGGACAACTTCCTGCCCTGTGCTTATCTCCTTCTCTCATTCCTTTGTCCTTCCTCAAAATTTCGTATTTCCCCGTCTTATTAAAGCTTTACAAATTGCTTGGTCATGGTACAGTCCTTGCTAGTAAACCAGTTTACCAGTTGGCTTAAGTCTGGGATCAGGACCACCCCTCACTACTTATACCTTCTTTTCCTCCCCACACAATTTGATTCCATTTTGTTTCATGTAATAGAAATTTTCATTGCTTTTTAACATAAAAAACACAAGACTTCCCTTCATTCCCCTCTCTACCTCGACATTGTCTTCATCCACTCCCCTTGACCCAATCTCAATCCAAGCATCCCTGCTTACCAAGGAAATCCACCAAAATTCTGTCAAGTGTTTCTATATCAGGTAGGAGTGATTTATGCTGTCCCCAAATATGATAATGTGATTGCCCACTAGTCCATTTCCATGATTTTGGCATAGTTGATTTTCACACTTTACACGTTCCGTGCTGGAACCATACTGCTTACCTTGAACTCCTGAGACTAACCTTTCAAGCGCACTTGAACAGGAGCCAGTGTGCTGTTCTGTTGTGGTATTAATTCTTCACACTTATCCAGAGAACCAGACTGAGGTTAAGCAGGCACAGATCTGGGCCCGGGTCCGTGACGGTAAAGCCCCCTTGGTCTTTTCAAATTTCCTTCCGGCCCAACTTCACTGGTCGGACTCATTTACTACCTCATCTCTATGATCACCCAAGCTTGATTGACCATGACCTTGGGGACCTATGGAGAGTGGACTGGTAGCTGGAGAGGTGCCAGTTCACCTCCTGGGCACTGCCGAGGTGCCCTTGAGCAAGGCACCGAACACCCCCAACCACTCAGAGCGCCTGTCATGGGTAGCCCCACTCTGACTTCTCTCCACTTAGTGCATGTATAGGTCCTGTTTGTGCATGTGTGTGTTTGGACCTGTGTGTAATTGACAACAGAGTGAAAAAACTGAATTTCCCCTCGGAAATAAAAGTTAATAAAAGTTGGGGGAAAAAAAAAGATGGAGCTAAAACTGGAGCACCAGTCACAGGCTGGACTTGAACCCGGGCCGCTGCAGCAACAGCCTTGTACATGGGGCGCCTGCTCTATCCACTAAGCCACTGACGCCCCCCATGCACTCTTGAAGCTCTTTTGAGGGCTCTATCCAAAGCCGAGCTCATGAAGAGACAACTCCCTCACTCAGTCTCACCCCCGGGATCGCTCCTGCGTTCCTGCCTTTGACCCAACACATTCATCATCGCGCTCGCCGCTACCCAGAAACCCAGCCCTCATCCCTCAACCCTCAGTCTTCCATCCCTTCACCCTTCATTCCTTCATTCCTCACTCTATATCCCTTGATCCTTACCCCGTCATCCCTAACCTTTGATCCATCTGACCCTTGGCCCTCATCCCCTCATCCCTTCATCCCTCAACCCTTCATCCCTTATCCCTTCATCCCTCATCCATTCGACCTTCGACCCTCAACCCTTCATCCCTCTTCCCTCATCCATTCGACCTTCGACCCTCAACCCTTCATCCCTTTTCCCTTCATCCCTCATCCATTCGACCCTCATCTGTTCATCCCTCAACCTGTCATCCCTCATCCATTCAACCTTTGACCCTCAACCCTTCATCCCTCATCCAGTCGACCCTCATCTGTTCATCCCTCAACCCTTCATCCCTCATACATTTGACCCTCGACCCTCATCCCTTCATCCCCCCATCCTCATCTTTTCATTTTCTAATCCCTTGATCCTCACACCTTCACGCTTTCCTCCAAACCCATAATCCATCATACATAATAAATCATCCAAAATCTTTATGTTATTGGTGTGGTCTTTGTTAGTGAAATGTAGTTTTATAACTAGGTTCAGGAACAAAGACCACACCTTGAACACATCCCATTTCTGCCCAATAGTATTTAAGCACACCTGATGCATTCTCATTCTCTTCGACACATTTCCCACATCCCACCCACCCAATCCCATCTTGCCTCTTACATATTTTTCTCTGTGCTTTTCTGCCCTTGACCCAGACATTCATCATTGCACTCATTTGCTACCCAGAAACCCAGCCCTCATCTCTCAGCCCTCTTCCTTTCATTCCTCACTCTATATCCCTTGATCCTGACCCTGTCATCCCTAATCTTTCATCCATCTGGCCCTTGACCCTCATCTCTTCATACATACATCCCTCATCCCTTCAGCCTTCATCCCTCAACCCTTCATCCCTCATCCCTTCATCCCTCATCCATTCGACCCTCACCCCTTCATCCCCACATCCTCATCCTTTCATTTTCTAATACCTCAATCCTCACCCCCTACAGCTTTTCCCTAACCCATAATCAGTCATCTGCAAATTTTTTTCTTTATTGACAACTCTAATGTTCTTTGATCATATGAAGTGGCTTCTTTGTCGATTAAAAAACGAGAACTTTGAAAATTTAATCTAAGATTTCTGGAAAACGTTATTCTTACTGTGGCTGCCGTAGGTCTTTGCAACATAAAAGTGTATTCAAAATGCCTTTTTTAAAGTTAACTTTACCTTTTTTAAACTTTGACAATGACTGATGCTGGTTTTGATGCTGGTGGTTATTCTGTGTTAGAGGTGACTGAAGAACAATGTTTCTCTCAGACTGTGTGGCAGTGTTTGAACAAAATATGAATCTCATAGCCAAAGTAAAGTGTGCACCACTTCAGTTCTCGCTTTCTGAACACACCTGATTCGCTGACACAACAAAGGCTGAGAGCGACTGATTAGTGAAATTTAATCATACAAAATCACACGGCAGGGTTTGATTATCAGTAAACATCACTTCACTATTTAAAGCTCCGGAAATTAAACATGCCGTGATACATTTTCTATTTACCCACCAAAATTCCAAAACATCACACAAGAGACAATTTGAAGTTTTGAAAGAATCTGTATTCTGATCATTGTAAAGTTAAACTTAGTTAAGTTAAATGAAGAAATCTCACAGAATACAGCTATATATGATTACATAAATACACCTTGTATAAATAAGAAAACTGACAGTGCATTGTTTTGACACACACATATATAAATAAATCATACCTCACCATGGCTCACTATGAGCTGCAGGTGTTCCTTCATTTCATTGAAAACACTTGTTCCTTTTACAATATGCTCTCTGTTATTGCTATGTCATGTTATACCATGCTATGGTATCTAGTTAAACCTTAACATCAATTTTACATGCATTTGTAGACTAGGGAAATGTTTGCACACACTTTAAAGCTCAAAGTAAAACTACGCCATTTTGAATGATCTTGTACAAATTACAATTAAAAAAAAGGAAGCGACATTTCTCAATCTGCATGTATTAAAATAAATGTGCAACTGTATTCTGACAATGGTTAGAGTGATTTAAGGTTTTACCTTTCAATGCGGCTGGTTTCACTAGTGTACTTGGACTTGATCACTTGTTTGGCATGACTAAACAAAACAGAATTAGTAACTGTCACGTAAAATATTGCTGTAGCAGTTTATTTTCCGACATCCCAGGGCTTAATGGTATATTTTTTTGCTTATTATTCTAGCGATGACTCAGTGGACCAGGTGCTTAAAGTTGGCTGTGTCATTCTGTCTGGCCGAGGATCCTGGACATTCCCACACAGAAGTGTGTTGAGTTCGACAGACATACCTAATCCACTGTCATGCCATTGTCCAGTCAGGGGAAAGTTTAATTTGATAGTTAATTCATCTGAGGCTGTACAAGACTTAAACAATAATGAATCATGGATTTTTACTGACAACATAGTCCTTTTTCATACCAGTGATGGCAGTAATGTTCTGGTGGCAATTCAGATAGATATCAGCACTGATGTTATTGCTGGCTGGACAGTAGCCATGACAACAGTACCAGGCAGCATGCCGTGACAAGACTGATCTTGTGGCTTACTCCACTTGAAGCTATAAATGAGGAGAAAATGAAACAAGATATTAGTTTAACAGTTGTGTAACTTTTGAAAATAATGATCAAGCAGCACTCAGTATTGCTTACATATGCCATTCACAGTGATGGAGCTGGTTTCAATGTCAAAGCCACTGACGGTTGAAGCTGCACTGATTAAAACCCTTGCAATCTGAGTGTCATTGGGAGCAGATGTGCTTTCAAAGACAGAGTCAAGAGTGTTGAAGATGGATCCATTGCTGCAGAAGAAGAAACAAGCAAAACATAAAGTGCAAAATATTAGATTTTTGCTACTATTCTTATATTGTAACATAGAAATCTTTAAAAAAAATTACCTGAATGACACCACTTTTAAGGATTTAAAGCCGGTACCGAATTCCCTTTGGAAAATAGGTGTAAGCTGCAGAAACAGAAAACAAGTTGTATTTAAAATACAAAGTTTGCATTTACTTTTGCCTTGAAACACTGAACTGTGTGCATGTGTGTATACATTTGAAACAGTGTATTTCCTGAAATGTGAGACATATTTCAGAAAATATTGTTATAATTAAGGGAAGTCAAATGAGAAGTTGTAGAGTAAGCAGGGGGTGGAGCTTTATTTGCATTAATATATTCTCCTTGATGCTGTTGTTATCAGTTATTTTGGGAATTTGAAAATGTGACCCTTTAGTATGTAGACAGAGTAAGTGCTCCGTTCTTTGAGCGGATGCATGAGATTTTTGAAGAAAAGTGATATTTACCTGGTCTACTATCATTGCAGCTCGATTCATATAAGCTGCAGAAGATGGATTCAGCAGGTCGCTTGTAAATGTGCCTTGGAGAGATCTGAAAGTCACCCTTTTGGTCATGAGTGCTACAGTTGTAGGTGAAGCAGTGGTAGGTGCAGCAGTTAAAGGTGCGACAGTGGTAGGGGCAGCAGTTGTAGGTGCAGCAGTAGTAGCTGCAGCAGTGGTAGGTGCAGCAGTTGTAGCTGTAGTTGCAACTGGGCCTGCTGTAAAAGTCATAAGAATATGTAAATGAGTGTGGGTCCCCAAAACAAAAGAATTTTTTTCTTACTTGATGTCAAAATGACTTTAGTGTCAGTTTCACAGATATATAACAACAATTACAAAAGGCTCTTAAAGTGCGCTTTGCCAGAAATCTTAATGAATACAAGGTAGCTCAGACAGTGGCTCATCCTGCAACAATAAAATTGCACAACACTGAAGTTTTCTTTATGAATCTTGCCTAGCAACATAATTTAGTTTGTGACTTCATAAACAGAGCATGAGCAGCACATGTACACTGTTTTACATACTGATTAGAGTGAAACATTTGTTTACTTACCTACTAAGGTGACTGAGCTGGGATTTATGCTCACGTTGAAGGAGTTGTTGGTATTACTCACTGCTTCTTGGAGGGTAGAAGCAATGACAGCATTTGGTGGGAGATCCGTAGTGTTCTGATTGAAGACAACATCAAAATCGGCTTGAACTCCTTCTGCTCGTGGTGTACCGAGGGCACTGTTTCATAAAAAAACAGATGGGACAAGTGTTAAATATTTATTCTAAATCCTTTAAAAAGTTAATCACTGAATCACCGTCAGAAAAAACACACAAATACTTTTACCTGAACTTTGTCACAATGCAGTCAACAAAGTCCGGAAATTTGTGCCTGTATATCTGAAAACACTGCAAAGAGAAAAAAACATCATAAAAGCTTGAGGACATTTAAAGCTGATGTTCTGTTTCTAAACTGGATTTTGATGTTAACAGTTTTGTGGTTTAAATTAACCAATCTGTCCAATACATTGGTTCCAACAATGACACAGTTAATTACTAATTTATAACCACAATATGAACTCACTGTAGCTGCAACTCGTTTTGCAAGTGCTTTGAAGGCAGGGCTGTTGCGGTCATTGAGGTCCTCTGAAAAAGTTTCTCCTGCCATGTTTACTGAGAGGCTGTAACGAGGTTGAGCCTTTACAGTAGTAGGAGCTGCAGTCGTAGGTGCGGCAGTCGTTGAAGCATCAGTTGTAGGTGCAGCAGTTGTTGGTGCAGCTGTTGTAGGTGCAGCAGTTGTTGGAGCGGCAGTTGTAGGTGCAACTGTTGTAGGTGCAGCAGTTGTAGGTGCAGCAGTTGTTGGAGCTGCAGTTGTAGGTGCAGCTGTTGTAGGTGCAGCTGTTGTAGGTTCAGCAGTTGTAGGTGCAGCTGTTGTTGGTGCAGCAGTTGTAGGTGCAGCTGTTGTTGGTGCAGCAGTTGTAGGTGGTGCTGTTGTAGGTGGTGCTGTTGTAGGTGCAGCTGTTGTAGGTGCGGTCGTTGTGGGTGCAGCTGTTGTAGGTGCAGCAGTCGTTAGTGCAGCAGTTGTTGGAGCAGCCGTCATAGGTGCAGCAGTTGTTGGAGCGGCAGTTGTAGGTGCAGCTGTTCTAGGTGTGGCCGTTGTAGGTGCAGCTGTTGTTGGTGCAGCAGTTGTAGGTGCAGCTGTTGTTGGTGCAGCAGTTGTAGATGCAGCAGTCGTAGGTGCTGCTGTTGTAGGTGCAGTAGTTGTTAGAGCGGCAGTTGTAGCTGCAGCTGTTGTAGGTGCGGCAGTTGTTGGAGTGGCAGTGGTAGGTGCAGCAGTTGTTGGAGCGGCAGTTGTGGGTGCAGCTGTTGTAGGTGCAGCAGTTGTAGGTGCAGCAGTTGTTGGAGCGGCAGTTGTAGGTGCAGCTGTTGTAGGTGCAGCAGTTGTAGGTGCAGCTGTTGTTGGTGCAGCAGTTGTAGGTGCTACTGTTGTAGGTGCTGCTGTTGTAGGTGCAGCTGTTGTAGGTGCGGTCGTTGAGGGTGCAGCTGTTGTAGGTGCAGCAGTCGTTGGTGCAGCCGTTGTTGGAGCAGCAGTCGTAGGTGCAGCAGTTGTTGGAGCAGCAGTCGTAGGTGCAGCAGTTGTTGGAGCAGCAGTCGTAGGTGCGGCCGTTGTAGGTGCAGCTGTTGTAGGTGCGGCCGTTGTAGGTGCAGCAGTTGTAGGTGCAGCAGTTGTAGGTGCAGCTGTTGTAGGTGCAACAGTCGTTGGTGCAGCAGTTGTTGGAGCAGCAGTCATAGGTGCAGCAGTTGTTGGAGCGGCAGTTGTAGGTGCAGCTGTTGTTGGTGCAGCAGTTGTAGGTGCAGCAGTCGTAGGTGCTGCTGTTGTAGGTGCGGCCGTTGTGGGTGCAGCTGTTGTAGGTGCAGCAGTCGTTGGTGCAGCAGTTGTTGGAGCAGCAGTCGTAGGTGCAGCAGTCGTAGGTGCAGCTGTTGTAGGTGCAGCAGTTGTAGGTGCAGCAGTTGTAGGTGCAGCTGTTGTTGGTGCAGCAGTTGTAGGTGCTGCTGTTGTAGGTGCAGCAGTTGTTGAAGCGGCAGTTGTAGGTGCAGCTGTTGTAGGTGCAGCAGTTGTTGGTTCAGCAGTTGTAGGTGCTGCTGTTGTAGGTGCAGCAGTTGTTGGAGCGGCAGTTGTAGGTGCAGCTGTTGTTGGTGCAGCAGTTGTAGGTGCAGCAGTTGTTGGAGCGGCAGTTGTAGGTGCAGCAGTTGTAGGTGCAGCTGTTGTAGGTGCAGCAGTTGTAGGTGCAGCTGTTGTTGGTGCAGCAGTTGTAGGTGCTACTGTTGTAGGTGCTGCTGTTGTAGGTGCAGCTGTTGTAGGTGCGGTCGTTGTGGGTGCAGCTGTTGTAGGTGCAGCAGTCGTTGGTGCAGCAGTTGTTGGAGCAGCAGTCGTAGGTGCAGCCGTTGTAGGTGCAGCTGTTGTAGGTGAGGCCGTTGTGGGTGTAGCTGTTGTAGGTGCAGCAGTTGTTGGTGCAGCAGTTGTTGGAGCAGCAGTCGTAGGTGCAGCAGTCGTAGGTGCAGCTGTTGTAGGTGCAGCAGTTGTAGGTGTAGCAGTTGTAGGTGCAGCTGTTGTTGGTGCAGCAGTTGTAGTTGCTGCTGTTGTAGGTGCAGCAGTTGTTGGAGCGGCAGTTGTAGGTGCAGCTGTTGTAGGTGCAGCAGTTGTTGAAGCGGCAGTTGTAGGTGCAGCAGTTGTTGGAGCGGCAGTTGTGGGTGCAGCTGTTGTAGGTGCAGCAGTTGTAGGTGCTGCTGTTGTAGGTGCAGTAGTTGTTGGAGCGGCAGTTGTGGGTGCAGCTGTTGTAGGTGCAGCAGTTGTTGGAGCGGCAGTTGTAGGTGCTGCTGTTGTTGGTGCAGCAGTTGTTGGAGCGGCAGTTGTAGGTGCAGCTGTTGTAGGTGCAGCAGTTGTAGGTGCAGCTGTTGTTGGAGCGGCAGTTGTAGTTGCAGCTGTTGTAGGTGCGGCAGTTGTAGGTGCAGCAGTTGTAGGTGCTGCTGTTGTTGGTGTAGCTGTTGTAGGTGCTGCTGTTGTAGGTGCAGCTGTTGTTGGTGCAGCAGTTGTAGGTGCTACTGTTGTAGGTGCTGCTGTTGTAGGTGCAGCTGTTGTAGGTGCGGTCGTTGTGGGTGCAGCTGTTGTAGGTGCAGCAGTTGTTGGTGCAGCAGTTGTTGGAGCAGCAGTCGTAGGTGCAGCAGTTGTTGGAGCAGCAGTAGTAGGTGCGGCTGTTGTAGGTGCAGCTGTTGTAGGTGCGGCCGTTGTGGGTGCAGCTGTTGTAGGTGCAGCAGTCGTTGGTGCAGCAGTTGTTGGAGCAGCAGTCGTAGGTGCAGCTGTTGTAGGTGCAGCAGTTGTTGGAGCGGCAGTTGTAGGTGCAGCAGTTGTAGATGCAGCTGTTGTAGGTGCAGCAGTTGTAGCTGCAGCAGTTGTTGGAGCGGCAGTTGTGGGTGCAGCTGTTGTAGGTGCAGCAGTTGTTGGAGGGGCAGTTGTAGGTGCAGCAGTCGTAGGTGCAGCAGTTGTAGGTGCAGCAGTTGTTGGAGCGGCAGTTGTGGGTGCAGCTGTTGTAGGTGCAGCAGTTGTTGGAGCGGCAGTTGTAGGTGCAGCAGTTGTAGGTGCTGCTGTTGTAGGTGCAGCTGTTGTAGGTGCGGTCGTTGTGGGTGCAGCTGTTGTAGGTGCAGCAGTCGTAGGTGCAGCTGTTGTAGGTGCAGCAGTTGTTGGAGCCGCAGTTGTAGGTGCAGCAGTTGTAGATGCAGCTGTTGTAGGTGCAGCAGTTGTAGGTGCAGCAGTTGTTGGAGCCGCAGTTGTTGGTGCAGCTGTTGTAGGTGCAGCAGTTGTTGGAGCGGCACTTGTAGGTGCAGCTGTTGTAGGTGCAGCAGTTGTAGGTGCAGCAGTTGTTGGAGCGGCAGTTGTAGGTGCAGCAGTTGTAGGTGCAGCTGTTGTAGGTGCAGCGGTTGTAGGTGCAGCTGTTGTTGGTGCAGCAGTTGTAGGTGCTACTGTTGTAGGTGCTGCTGTTGTAGGTGCAGCTGTTGTAGGTGCGGTCGTTGTGGGTGCTGCTGTTGTAGGTGCAGCAGTCGTTGGTGCAGCAGTTGTTGGAGCAGCAGTTGTAGGTGCAGCAGTTGTAGGTGCAGGTGTTGTTGGTGCAGCAGTTGTAGGTGCTACTGTTGTAGGTGCTGCTGTTGTAGGTGCAGCTGTTGTAGGTGCGGTCGTTGTGGGTGCAGCTGTTGTAGGTGCAGCAGTTGTTGGTGCAGCAGTTGTTGGAGCAGCAGTCGTAGGTGCAGCAGTTGTTGGAGCAACAGTCGTAGGTGCGGCAGTTGTAGGTGCAGCAGTCGTAGATGCAGCTGTTGTTGGTGCAGCAGTTATAGGTGTAGCAGTTGTTGGAGCGGCAGTTGTGGGTGCAGCTGTTGTAGGTGCAGCAGTTGTAGGTGCAGCTGTTGTAGGTGCAGCAGTTGTTGGAGCGGTAGTTGTAGGTGCTACTGTTGTAGGTGCTGCTGTTGTAGGTGCAGCAGTTGTAGGTGCGGTCGTTGTGGGTGCAGCTGTTGTAGGTGCAGCAGTCGTTGGTGCAGCAGTTGTTGGAGCAGCAGTCGTAGGTGCAGCAGTTGTTGGAGCAGCAGTCGTAGGTGCGGCCGTTGTAGGTGCAGCTGTTGTAGGTGCGGCCGTTGTGGGTGCAGCTGTTGTAGGTGCAGCAGTCGTTGGTGCAGCAGTTGTTGGAGCAGCAGTCGTAGGTGCAGCTGTTGTAGGTGCAGCAGTTGTTGGAGCCGCAGTTGTAGGTGCAGCAGTTGTAGATGCAGCTGTTGTAGGTGCAGCAGTTGTAGGTGCAGCAGTTGTTGGAGCGGCAGTTGTGGGTGCAGCTGTTGTAGGTGCAGCAGTTGTTGGAGCGGCAGTTGTAGGTGCAGCTGTTGTAGGTGCAGCAGTTGTAGGTGCAGCAGTTGTAGGTGCAGCAGTTGTTGGAGCGGCAGTTGTAGGTGCAGCAGTTGTAGGTGCAGCTGTTGTAGGTGCAGCAGTTGTAGGTGCCGCTGTTGTTGGTGCAGCAGTTGTAGGTGCTACTGTTGTAGGTGCTGCTGTTGTAGGTGCAGCTGTTGTAGGTGCGGTCGTTGTGGGTGCAGCTGTTGTAGGTGCAGCAGTCGTTGGTGCAGCAGTTGTTGGAGCAGCAGTTGTAGGTGCAGCACTTGTAGGTGCAGCTGTTGTTGGTGCAGTAGTTGTAGGTGCTACTGTTGTAGGTGCTGCTGTTGTAGGTGCAGCTGTTGTAGGTGCGGTCGTTGTGGGTGCAGCTGTTGTAGGTGCAGCAGTCGTTGGTGCAGCAGTTGTAGGCGCGGCCGTTGTAGGTGCAGCAGTTGTAGGTGCGGCCGTTGTGGGTGCAGCTGTTGTTGGAGAAGCAGTCGTAGGTGCAGCAGTTGTTGGAGAAGCAGTCGTAGGTGCAGCAGTTGTAGGTGCAGCAGTTGTAGGTGCAGCAGTTGTTAGAGCGGCAGTTGTAGGTGCAGCTGTTGTAGGTGCAGCAGTTGTAGGTGCAGCTGTTGTTGGTGCAGCAGTTGTAGGTGCAGCTGTTGTTGGAGCAGCAGTTGTAGGTGCTGCTGTTGTAGGTGCTGCTGTTGTAGGTGCAGCAGTTGTTGGAGCGGCAGTTGTAGGTGCAGCAGTTGTAGGTGCAGCAGTTGTTGAAGCGGCAGTTGTAGGTGCAGCTGTTGTAGGTGCAGCCGTTGTAGGTGCAGCTGTTGTAGGTGCAGCAGTTGTAGGTGCAGCAGTTGTTAGAGCGGCAGTTGTAGGTGCAGCTGTTGTAGGTGCAGCAGTTGTAGGTGCAGCTGTTGTTGGTGCAGCAGTTGTAGGTGCAGCTGTTGTTGGTGCAGCAGTTGTAGGTGCAGCAGTTGTTGGAGCAGCAGTCGTAGGTGCGGCCGTTGTAGGTGCAGCTGTTGTAGGTGCGGCCGTTGTGGGTGCAGCTGTTGTAGGTGCAGCAGTCGTTGGTGCAGCTGTTGTTGGAGCAGCAGTTGTAGGTGCTGCTGTTGTAGGTGCAGCAGTTGTTGGAGCGGCAGTTGTAGGTGCAGCTGTTGTAGGTGCAGCAGTTGTAGATGCAGCTGTTGTTGGTGCAGCAGTTGTAGGTGCAGCAGTTGTAGATGCAGCTGTTGTTGGTGCAGCAGTTGTAGGTGCACTAGTTGTTGGAGCGGCAGTTGTAGCTGCAGCTGTTGTAAGTGCAGCAGTTGTAGGAGCGGCAGTTGTAGGTGCAGCAGTCGTTGGTGCAGCAGTTGTTGGAGCAGCAGTTGTAGGTGCAGCTGTTGTTGGTGCAGCAGTTGTAGGTGCTGCTGTTGTAGGGGCTGCTGTTGTAGGTGCAGCAGTTGTTGGAGCGGCAGTTGTAGGTGCAGCTGTTGTAGGTGCAGCAGTTGTTGGAGCGGCAGTTGTAGGTGCAGCAGTTGTAGATACAGCTGTTGTAGGTGCAGCAGTTGTAGGTGCAGCAGTTGTTGGAGCGGCAGTTGTGGGTGCAGCTGTTGTAGGTGCAGCAGTTGTTGGAGCGGCAGTTGTAGGTGCAGCAGTTGTAGGTGCAGCTGTTGTTGGTGCAGCAGTTGTATGTGCTACTGTTATAGGTGCTGCTGTTGTAGGTGCAGCTGTTGTAGCTGCGGTCGTTGTGGGTGCAGCTGTTGTAGGTGCAGCAGTCGTTGGTGCAGCAGTTGTTGGAGCAGCAGTCGTAGGTGCGGCTGTTGTAGGTGCAGCTGTTGTAGGTGCGGCCGTTGTGGGTGCAGCTGTTGTAGGTGCAGCAGTCGTTGGTGCAGCAGTTGTTGGAGCAGCAGTCGTAGGTGCAGCAGTCGAAGGTGCAGCTGTTGTAGGTGCAGCAGTTGTAGGTGCAGCAGTTGTAGGTGCAGCTGTTGTTGGTGCAGCAGTTGTAGGTGCTGCTGTTGTAGGTGCAGCAGTTGTAGGAGCGGCAGTTGTAGGTGCAGCTGTTGTAGGTGCAGCAGTTGTTGGAGCGGCAGTTGTAGGTGCAGCAGTCGTAGATGCAGCTGTTGTTGGTGCAGCAGTTATAGGTGTAGCAGTTGTTGGAGCGGCAGTTGTGGGTGCAGCTGTTGTAGGTGCAGCAGTTGTTGGAGCGGCAGTTGTGGGTGCAGCTGTTGTAGGTGCAGCAGTTGTTGGAGCGGCAGTTGTGGGTGCTGCTGTTGTAGGTGCAGCAGTTGTTGGAGCGGCAGTTGTGGGTGCTGCTGTTGTAGGTGCAGCAGTTGTTGGAGCGACAGTTGTAGGTGCAGCTGTTGTAGGTGCAGCAGTTGTAGGTGCAGCTGTTGTTGCAGCGGCAGTTGTAGGTGCAGCTGTTGTAGGTGCAGCAGTTGTAGGTGCAGCAGTTGTAGGTGCAGCAGTTGTTGGAGCGGCAGTTGTAGGTGCTACTGTTGTAGGTGCTGCTGTTGTAGGTGCAGCTGTTGTAGGTTCGGTCGTTGTGGGTGCAGCTGTTGTAGGTGTAGCAGTCGTTGGTGCAGCAGTTGTTGGAGCAGCAGTCGTAGGTGCAGCAGTTGTTGGAGCAGCAGTCGTAGGTGCGGCCGTTGTAGGTGCAGCTGTTGTAGGTGCGGCCGTTGTGGGTGCAGCTGTTGTAGGTGCAGCAGTCGTTGGTGCAGCAGTTGTTGGAGCAGCAGTCGTAGGTGCAGCTGTTGTAGGTGCAGCAGTTGTTGGAGCCGCAGTTGTAGGTGCAGCAGTTGTAGATGCAGCTGTTGTAGGTGCAGCAGTTGTAGGTGCAGCAGTTGTTGGAGCGGCAGTTGTGGGTGCAGCTGTTGTAGGTGCAGCAGTTGTTAGAGCGGCAGTTGTAGGTGCAGCTGTTGTAGATGCAGCAGTTGTAGGTGCAGCAGTTGTAGGTGCAGCAGTTGTTGGAGCGGCAGTTGTAGGTGCAGCAGTTGTAGGTGCAGCTGTTGTAGGTGCAGCAGTTGTAGGTGCCGCTGTTGTTGGTGCAGCAGTTGTAGGTGCTACTGTTGTAGGTGCTGCTGTTGTAGGTGCAGCTGTTGTAGGTGCGGTCGTTGTGGGTGCAGCTGTTGTAGGTGCAGCTGTTGTTGGTGCAGCAGTCGTTGGTGCAGCAGTTGTTGGAGAAGCAGTCGTAGGTGCAGCAGTTGTAGGTGCAGCTGTTGTAGGTGCAGCAGTTGTAGGTGCAGCAGTTGTTGGAGCGGCAGTTGTAGGTGCAGCAGTTGTTAGAGCGGCAGTTGTGGGTGCAGCTGTTGTAGGTGCAGCAGTTGTAGGTGCAGCTGTTGTTGGTGCAGCAGTTGTAGGTGCAGCTGTTGTTGGAGCAGCAGTTGTAGGTGCTGCTGTTGTAGGTGCTGCTGTTGTAGGTGCAGCAGTTGTTGGAGCGGCAGTTGTAGGTGCAGCAGTTGTAGGTGCAGCAGTTGTTGGAGCGGCAGTTGTAGGTGCAGCTGTTGTAGGTGCAGCCGTTGTAGGTGCAGCTGTTGTAGGTGCAGCAGTTGTAGGTGCAGCAGTTGTTAGAGTGGCAGTTGTAGGTGCAGCTGTTGTAGGTGCAGCTGTTGTTGGTGCAGCAGTTGTAGGTGCAGCTGTTGTTGGTGCAGCAGTTGTAGGTGCTGCTGTTGTAGGTGCTGCTGTTGTAGGTGCAGCAGTCGTTGGTGCAGCAGTTGTAGGAGCAGCAGTCGTAGGTGCAGCAGTTGTAGGTGCAGCTGTTGTTGGTGCAGCAGTTGTAGGTGCAGCAGTTGTTGGAGCGGTAGTTGTAGGTGCAGCAGTTGTAGGTGCTGCTGTTGTAGGTGCTGCTGTTGTAGGTGCAGTAGTTGTTGGAGCAGCAGTTGTAGCTGCAGCAGTTGTAGGTGCAGCAGTTGTTGGTGCAGCAGTTGTAGGTGCTGCTGTTGTAGGTGCTGCTGTTGTAGGTGCAGCTGTTGTTGGTGCAGCAGTTGTAGGTGCTACTGTTGTAGGTGCTGTTGTTGTAGGTGCAGCTGTTGTAGGTGCGGTCGTTGTGGGTGCAGCTGTTGTAGGTGCAGCAGTCGTTGGTGCAGCAGTTGTTGGAGCAGCAGTCGTAGGTGCAGCTGTTGTTGGAGCAGCAGTCGTAGGTGCGGCCGTTGTAGGTGCAGCTGTTGTAGGTGCGGCCGTTGTGGGTGCAGCTGTTGTAGGTGCAGCAGTCGTTGGTGCAGCAGTTGTTGGAGCAGCAGTCGTAGGTGCAGCAGTTGTAGGTGCAGCAGTTGTAGGTGCAGCAGTTGTAGGTGCTGCTGTTGTAGGTGCAGCTGTTGTAGGTGCGGTCGTTGTGGGTGCAGCTGTTGTAGGTGCAGCTGTTGTTGGTGCAGCAGTTGTAGGTGCTGCTGTTGTAGGTGCGGCTGTTGTAGGTGCAGCAGTTGTTGGAGCGGCAGTTGTAGCTGCTGCTGTTGTTGGTACAGCAGTTGTAGGTGCTGCTGTTGTAGGTGCTGCTGTTGTAGGTGCAGCTGTTGTAGGAGCGGCAGTTGTAGGTGCAGCAGTTGTAGGTGCAGCAGTTGTTGGAGCGGCAGTTGTAGGTGCAGCTGTTGTAGGTGCAGCAGTTGTAGGTGCTGCTGTTGTAGGTGCGGCCGTTGTGGGTGCAGCTGTTGTAGGTGCAGCAGTCGTTGGTGCAGCAGTTGTTGGAGCTGCAGTCGTAGGTGCGGCCGTTGTAGGTGCAGCTGTTGTAGGTGCGGCCGTTGTGGTTGCAGCTGTTGTAGGTGCAGCAGTTGTTGGAGCGGCAGTTGTAGGTGCATCTGTTGTAGGTGCAGCTGTTGTTGGTGCAGCAGTTGTAGGTGCAGCTGTTGTAGGTGCAGCAGTTGTTGGAGCGGCAGTTGTAGATCCAGCAGTTGTAGATGCAGCTGTTGTTGGTGCAGCAGTTGTAGGTGCAGCAGTTGTTGGAGCGGCAGTTGTGGGTGCAGCAGTTGTAGGTGCAGCAGTTGTTGGAGCGGCAGTTGTAGGTGCAGCTGTTGTAGGTGCAGCTGTTGTAGGTGCAGCAGTTGTAGGTGCAGCTGTTGTTGGTGCAGCAGTTGTAGGTGCAGCTGTTGTTGGTGCAGTTGTTGTTGGTGCAGCAGTTGTAGGTGCAGCTGTTGTTGGTGCAGCAGTTGTAGGTGCTGCTGTTGTAGGCGCAGCTGTTGTTGGTGCAGCTGTTGTTGTTGCAGCAGTTGTAGGTGCAGCTGTTGTTGGTGCAGCAGTTGTAGGTGCTGCTGTTGTAGGTGCAGCTGTTGTAGGTGCGGTCGTTGTGGGTGCAGCCGTTGTAGGTGCAGCTGTTGTTGGTGCAGCAGTTGTAGGTGCTGCTGTTGTAGGTGCGGCTGTTGTAGGTGCAGCAGTTGTTGGAGCTGCAGTTGTAGCTGCTGCTGTTGTTGGTACAGCAGTTGTAGGTGCTGCTGTTGTAGGTGCTGCTGTTGTAGGTGCAGCTGTTGTAGGAGCGGCAGTTGTAGGTGCAGCAGTTGTAGGTGCAGCAGTTGTTGGAGCGGCAGTTGTAGGTGCAGCTGTTGTAGGTGCAGCAGTTGTAGGTGCTGCTGTTGTAGGTGCGGCCGTTGTGGGTGCAGCTGTTGTAGGTGCAGCAGTCGTTGGTGCAGCAGTTGTTGGAGCTGCAGTCGTAGGTGCGGCCGTTGTAGGTGCAGCTGTTGTAGGTGCGGTCGTTGTAGGTGCAGCTGTTGTCGGTGCGGTCGTTGTGGGTGCAGCTGTTGTAGGTGCAGCAGTTGTTGGAGCGGCAGTTGTAGGTGCAGCTGTTGTAGGTGCAGCCGTTGTAGGTGCAGCTGTTGTAGGTGCAGCAGTTGTAGGTGCAGCAGTTGTTAGAGTGGCAGTTGTAGGTGCAGCTGTTGTAGGTGCAGCTGTTGTTGGTGCAGCAGTTGTAGGTGCAGCTGTTGTTGGTGCAGCAGTTGTAGGTGCTGCTGTTGTAGGTGCTGCTGTTGTAGGTGCAGCAGTCGTTGGTGCAGCAGTTGTAGGAGCAGCAGTCGTAGGTGCAGCAGTTGTAGGTGCAGCTGTTGTTGGTGCAGCAGTTGTAGGTGCAGCAGTTGTTGGAGCGGTAGTTGTAGGTGCAGCAGTTGTAGGTGCTGCTGTTGTAGGTGCTGCTGTTGTAGGTGCAGTAGTTGTTGGAGCAGCAGTTGTAGCTGCAGCAGTTGTAGGTGCAGCAGTTGTTGGTGCAGCAGTTGTAGGTGCTGCTGTTGTAGGTGCTGCTGTTGTAGGTGCAGCTGTTGTTGGTGCAGCAGTTGTAGGTGCTACTGTTGTAGGTGCTGTTGTTGTAGGTGCAGCTGTTGTAGGTGCGGTCGTTGTGGGTGCAGCTGTTGTAGGTGCAGCAGTCGTTGGTGCAGCAGTTGTTGGAGCAGCAGTCGTAGGTGCAGCTGTTGTTGGAGCAGCAGTCGTAGGTGCGGCCGTTGTAGGTGCAGCTGTTGTAGGTGCGGCCGTTGTGGGTGCAGCTGTTGTAGGTGCAGCAGTCGTTGGTGCAGCAGTTGTTGGAGCAGCAGTCGTAGGTGCAGCAGTTGTAGGTGCAGCAGTTGTAGGTGCAGCAGTTGTAGGTGCAGCAGTTGTAGGTGCTGCTGTTGTAGGTGCAGCTGTTGTAGGTGCGGTCGTTGTGGGTGCAGCTGTTGTAGGTGCAGCTGTTGTTGGTGCAGCAGTTGTAGGTGCTGCTGTTGTAGGTGCGGCTGTTGTAGGTGCAGCAGTTGTTGGAGCGGCAGTTGTAGCTGCTGCTGTTGTTGGTACAGCAGTTGTAGGTGCTGCTGTTGTAGGTGCTGCTGTTGTAGGTGCAGCTGTTGTAGGAGCGGCAGTTGTAGGTGCAGCAGTTGTAGGTGCAGCAGTTGTTGGAGCGGCAGTTGTAGGTGCAGCTGTTGTAGGTGCAGCAGTTGTAGGTGCTGCTGTTGTAGGTGCGGCCGTTGTGGGTGCAGCTGTTGTAGGTGCAGCAGTCGTTGGTGCAGCAGTTGTTGGAGCTGCAGTCGTAGGTGCGGCCGTTGTAGGTGCAGCTGTTGTAGGTGCGGCCGTTGTGGTTGCAGCTGTTGTAGGTGCAGCAGTTGTTGGAGCGGCAGTTGTAGGTGCATCTGTTGTAGGTGCAGCTGTTGTTGGTGCAGCAGTTGTAGGTGCAGCTGTTGTAGGTGCAGCAGTTGTTGGAGCGGCAGTTGTAGATCCAGCAGTTGTAGATGCAGCTGTTGTTGGTGCAGCAGTTGTAGGTGCAGCAGTTGTTGGAGCGGCAGTTGTGGGTGCAGCAGTTGTAGGTGCAGCAGTTGTTGGAGCGGCAGTTGTAGGTGCAGCTGTTGTAGGTGCAGCTGTTGTAGGTGCAGCAGTTGTAGGTGCAGCTGTTGTTGGTGCAGCAGTTGTAGGTGCAGCTGTTGTTGGTGCAGTTGTTGTTGGTGCAGCAGTTGTAGGTGCAGCTGTTGTTGGTGCAGCAGTTGTAGGTGCTGCTGTTGTAGGCGCAGCTGTTGTTGGTGCAGCTGTTGTTGTTGCAGCAGTTGTAGGTGCAGCTGTTGTTGGTGCAGCAGTTGTAGGTGCTGCTGTTGTAGGTGCAGCTGTTGTAGGTGCGGTCGTTGTGGGTGCAGCTGTTGTAGGTGCAGCTGTTGTTGGTGCAGCAGTTGTAGGTGCTGCTGTTGTAGGTGCGGCTGTTGTAGGTGCAGCAGTTGTTGGAGCTGCAGTTGTAGCTGCTGCTGTTGTTGGTACAGCAGTTGTAGGTGCTGCTGTTGTAGGTGCTGCTGTTGTAGGTGCAGCTGTTGTAGGAGCGGCAGTTGTAGGTGCAGCAGTTGTAGGTGCAGCAGTTGTTGGAGCGGCAGTTGTAGGTGCAGCTGTTGTAGGTGCAGCAGTTGTAGGTGCTGCTGTTGTAGGTGCGGCCGTTGTGGGTGCAGCTGTTGTAGGTGCAGCAGTCGTTGGTGCAGCAGTTGTTGGAGCTGCAGTCGTAGGTGCGGCCGTTGTAGGTGCAGCTGTTGTAGGTGCGGCCGTTGTGGTTGCAGCTGTTGTAGGTGCAGCAGTTGTTGGAGCGGCAGTTGTAGGTGCAGCTGTTGTAGGTGCAGCTGTTGTTGGTGCAGTAGTTGTAGGTGCAGCTGTTGTTGGTGCAGCAGTTGTAGGTGCAGCTGTTGTAAGTGCAGCAGTTGTTGGAGCGGCAGTTGTAGGTGCAGCAGTTGTAGATGCAGCTGTTGTTGGTGCAGCAGTTGTAGGTGCAGCAGTTGTTGGAGCGGCAGTTGTGGGTGCAGCAGTTGTAGGTGCAGCAGTTGTTGGAGCGGCAGTTGTAGGTGCAGCTGTTGTAGGTGCAGCTGTTGTAGGTGCAGCTGTTGTAGGTGCAGCTGTTGTTGGTGCAGCAGTTGTAGGTGCAGCTGTTGTTGGTGCAGCTGTTGTTGGTGCAGCAGTTGTAGGTGCAGCTGTTGTTGGTGCAGCAGTTGTAGGTGCAGCAGTTGTAGGTGCTGCTGTTGTAGGTGCAGCTGTTGTAGGTGCGGTCGTTGTGGGTGCAGCAGTTGTAGGTGCAGCTGTTGTTGGTGCAGCAGTTGTAGGTGCTGCTGTTGTAGGTGCAGCTGTTGTAGGTGCAGCAGTTGTTGGAGCGGCAGTTGTAGCTGCAGCTGTTGTAGGTGCAGCAGTTGTTGGAGCGGCAGTTGTAGGTGCAGCTGTTGTAGGTGCAGCAGTTGTAGGTGCAGCAGTTGTAGGTGCAGCAGTTGTAGGTGCAGCTGTTGTAGGTGCAGCAGTTGTAGGTGCAGCTGTTGTTGGTGCAGCAGTTGTAGGTGCAGCTGTTGTTGGTGCAGCAGTTGTAGGTGCTACTGTTGTAGGTGCTGCTGTTGTAGGTGCAGCTGTTGTAGGTGCGGTCGTTGTGGGTGCAGCTGTTGTAGGTGCAGCAGTTGTTGGAGCGGCACTTGTAGGTGCTGCTGTTGTAGGTGCTGCTGTTGTAGGTGCAGCAGTCGTTGGTGCAGCAGTTGTAGGAGCAGCAGTCGTAGGTGCAGCAGTTGTAGGTGCAGCTGTTGTTGGTGCAGCAGTTGTAGGTGCAGCAGTCGTTGGTGCAGCAGTTGTTGGAGCAGCAGTCGTAGGTGCAGCAGTTGTTGGAGCAGCAGTCGTAGGTGCGGCCGTTGTAGGTGCAGCTGTTGTAGGTGCGGCCGTTGTGGGTGCAGCTGTTGTAGGTGCAGCAGTCGTTGGTGCAGCTGTTGTTGGAGCAGCAGTTGTAGGTGCTGCTGTTGTAGGTGCAGCAGTTGTTGGAGCGGCAGTTGTAGGTGCAGCTGTTGTAGGTGCAGCAGTTGTAGATGCAGCTGTTGTTGGTGCAGCAGTTGTAGGTGCAGCAGTTGTAGATGCAGCTGTTGTTGGTGCAGCAGTTGTAGGTGCACTAGTTGTTGGAGCGGCAGTTGTAGCTGCAGCTGTTGTAAGTGCAGCAGTTGTAGGAGCGGCAGTTGTAGGTGCAGCAGTCGTTGGTGCAGCAGTTGTTGGAGCAGCAGTTGTAGGTGCAGCTGTTGTTGGTGCAGCAGTTGTAGGTGCTGCTGTTGTAGGGGCTGCTGTTGTAGGTGCAGCAGTTGTTGGAGCGGCAGTTGTAGGTGCAGCTGTTGTAGGTGCAGCAGTTGTTGGAGTGGCAGTTGTAGGTGCAGCAGTTGTAGATACAGCTGTTGTAGGTGCAGCAGTTGTAGGTGCAGCAGTTGTTGGAGCGGCAGTTGTGGGTGCAGCTGTTGTAGGTGCAGCAGTTGTTGGAGCGGCAGTTGTAGGTGCAGCAGTTGTAGGTGCAGCTGTTGTTGGTGCAGCAGTTGTAGGTGCTACTGTTATAGGTGCTGCTGTTGTAGGTGCAGCTGTTGTAGCTGCGGTCGTTGTGGGTGCAGCTGTTGTAGGTGCAGCAGTCGTTGGTGCAGCAGTTGTTGGAGCAGCAGTCGTAGGTGCGGCTGTTGTAGGTGCAGCTGTTGTAGGTGCGGCCGTTGTGGGTGCAGCTGTTGTAGGTGCAGCAGTCGTTGGTGCAGCAGTTGTTGGAGCAGCAGTCGTAGGTGCAGCAGTCGTAGGTGCAGCTGTTGTAGGTGCAGCAGTTGTAGGTGCAGCAGTTGTAGGTGCAGCTGTTGTTGGTGCAGCAGTTGTAGGTGCTGCTGTTGTAGGTGCAGCAGTTGTAGGAGCGGCAGTTGTAGGTGCAGCTGTTGTAGGTGCAGCAGTTGTTGGAGCGGCAGTTGTAGGTGCAGCAGTCGTAGATGCAGCTGTTGTTGGTGCAGCAGTTATAGGTGTAGCAGTTGTTGGAGCGGCAGTTGTGGGTGCAGCTGTTGTAGGTGCAGCAGTTGTTGGAGCGGCAGTTGTGGGTGCAGCTGTTGTAGGTGCAGCAGTTGTTGGAGCGGCAGTTGTGGGTGCTGCTGTTGTAGGTGCAGCAGTTGTTGGAGCGACAGTTGTAGGTGCAGCTGTTGTAGGTGCAGCAGTTGTAGGTGCAGCTGTTGTTGCAGCGGCAGTTGTAGGTGCAGCTGTTGTAGGTGCAGCAGTTGTAGGTGCAGCAGTTGTAGGTGCAGCAGTTGTTGGAGCGGCAGTTGTAGGTGCTACTGTTGTAGGTGCTGCTGTTGTAGGTGCAGCTGTTGTAGGTTCGGTCGTTGTGGGTGCAGCTGTTGTAGGTGTAGCAGTCGTTGGTGCAGCAGTTGTTGGAGCAGCAGTCGTAGGTGCAGCAGTTGTTGGAGCAGCAGTCGTAGGTGCGGCCGTTGTAGGTGCAGCTGTTGTAGGTGCGGCCGTTGTGGGTGCAGCTGTTGTAGGTGCAGCAGTCGTTGGTCCAGCAGTTGTTGGAGCAGCAGTCGTAGGTGCAGCTGTTGTAGGTGCAGCAGTTGTTGGAGCCGCAGTTGTAGGTGCAGCAGTTGTAGATGCAGCTGTTGTAGGTGCAGCAGTTGTAGGTGCAGCAGTTGTTGGAGCGGCAGTTGTGGGTGCAGCTGTTGTAGGTGCAGCAGTTGTTAGAGCGGCAGTTGTAGGTGCAGCTGTTGTAGATGCAGCAGTTGTAGGTGCAGCAGTTGTAGGTGCAGCAGTTGTTGGAGCGGCAGTTGTAGGTGCAGCAGTTGTAGGTGCAGCTGTTGTAGGTGCAGCAGTTGTAGGTGCCGCTGTTGTTGGTGCAGCAGTTGTAGGTGCTACTGTTGTAGGTGCTGCTGTTGTAGGTGCAGCTGTTGTAGGTGCGGTCGTTGTGGGTGCAGCTGTTGTAGGTGCAGCTGTTGTTGGTGCAGCAGTCGTTGGTGCAGCAGTTGTTGGAGAAGCAGTCGTAGGTGCAGCAGTTGTAGGTGCAGCTGTTGTAGGTGCAGCAGTTGTAGGTGCAGCAGTTGTTGGAGCGGCAGTTGTAGGTGCAGCAGTTGTTAGAGCGGCAGTTGTGGGTGCAGCTGTTGTAGGTGCAGCAGTTGTAGGTGCAGCTGTTGTTGGTGCAGCAGTTGTAGGTGCAGCTGTTGTTGGAGCAGCAGTTGTAGGTGCTGCTGTTGTAGGTGCTGCTGTTGTAGGTGCAGCAGTTGTTGGAGCGGCAGTTGTAGGTGCAGCAGTTGTAGGTGCAGCTGTTGTAGGTGCAGCCGTTGTAGGTGCAGCTGTTGTAGGTGCAGCAGTTGTAGGTGCAGCAGTTGTTAGAGTGGCAGTTGTAGGTGCAGCTGTTGTAGGTGCAGCTGTTGTTGGTGCAGCAGTTGTAGGTGCAGCTGTTGTTGGTGCAGCAGTTGTAGGTGCTGCTGTTGTAGGTGCTGCTGTTGTAGGTGCAGCAGTCGTTGGTGCAGCAGTTGTAGGAGCAGCAGTCGTAGGTGCAGCAGTTGTAGGTGCAGCTGTTGTTGGTGCAGCAGTTGTAGGTGCAGCAGTTGTTGGAGCGGTAGTTGTAGGTGCAGCAGTTGTAGGTGCTGCTGTTGTAGGTGCTGCTGTTGTAGGTGCAGTAGTTGTTGGAGCAGCAGTTGTAGCTGCAGCAGTTGTAGGTGCAGCAGTTGTTGGTGCAGCAGTTGTAGGTGCTGCTGTTGTAGGTGCTGCTGTTGTAGGTGCAGCTGTTGTTGGTGCAGCAGTTGTAGGTGCTACTGTTGTAGGTGCTGTTGTTGTAGGTGCAGCTGTTGTAGGTGCGGTCGTTGTGGGTGCAGCTGTTGTAGGTGCAGCAGTCGTTGGTGCAGCAGTTGTTGGAGCAGCAGTCGTAGGTGCAGCTGTTGTTGGAGCAGCAGTCGTAGGTGCGGCCGTTGTAGGTGCAGCTGTTGTAGGTGCGGCCGTTGTGGGTGCAGCTGTTGTAGGTGCAGCAGTCGTTGGTGCAGCAGTTGTTGGAGCAGCAGTCGTAGGTGCAGAAGTTGTAGGTGCAGCAGTTGTAGGTGCAGCAGTTGTAGGTGCAGCAGTTGTAGGTGCTGCTGTCGTAGGTGCAGCTGTTGTAGGTGCGGTCGTTGTGGGTGCAGCTGTTGTAGGTGCAGCTGTTGTTGGTGCAGCAGTTGTAGGTGCTGCTGTTGTAGGTGCGGCTGTTGTAGGTGCAGCAGTTGTTGGAGCGGCAGTTGTAGCTGCTGCTGTTGTTGATACAGCAGTTGTAGGTGCTGCTGTTGTAGGTGCTGCTGTTGTAGGTGCAGCTGTTGTAGGAGCGGCAGTTGTAGGTGCAGCAGTTGTAGGTGCAGCAGTTGTTGGAGCGGCAGTTGTAGGTGCAGCTGTTGTAGGTGCAGCAGTTGTAGGTGCTGCTGTTGTAGGTGCGGCCGTTGTGGGTGCAGCTGTTGTAGGTGCAGCAGTCGTTGGTGCAGCAGTTGTTGGAGCTGCAGTCGTAGGTGCGGCCGTTGTAGGTGCAGCTGTTGTAGGTGCGGCCGTTGTGGTTGCAGCTGTTGTAGGTGCAGCAGTTGTTGGAGCGGCAGTTGTAGGTGCAGCTGTTGTAGGTGCAGCTGTTGTTGGTGCAGCAGTTGTAGGTGCAGCTGTTGTAGGTGCAGCAGTTGTTGGAGCGGCAGTTGTAGATCCAGCAGTTGTAGATGCAGCTGTTGTTGGTGCAGCAGTTGTAGGTGCAGCAGTTGTTGGAGCGGCAGTTGTGGGTGCAGCAGTTGTAGGTGCAGCAGTTGTTGGAGCGGCAGTTGTAGGTGCAGCTGTTGTAGGTGCAGCTGTTGTAGGTGCAGCAGTTGTAGGTGCAGCTGTTGTTGGTGCAGCAGTTGTAGGTGCAGCTGTTGTTGGTGCAGTTGTTGTTGGTGCAGCAGTTGTAGGTGCAGCTGTTGTTGGTGCAGCAGTTGTAGGTGCTGCTGTTGTAGGTGCAGCTGTTGTTGTTGCAGCAGTTGTAGGTGCAGCTGTTGTTGGTGCAGCAGTTGTAGGTGCTGCTGTTGTAGGTGCAGCTGTTGTAGGTGCGGTCGTTGTGGGTGCAGCTGTTGTAGGTGCAGCTGTTGTTGGTGCAGCAGTTGTAGGTGCTGCTGTTGTAGGTGCGGCTGTTGTAGGTGCAGCAGTTGTTGGAGCTGCAGTTGTAGCTGCTGCTGTTGTTGGTACAGCAGTTGTAGGTGCTGCTGTTGTAGGTGCTGCTGTTGTAGGTGCAGCTGTTGTAGGAGCGGCAGTTGTAGGTGCAGCAGTTGTAGGTGCAGCAGTTGTTGGAGCGGCAGTTGTAGGTGCAGCTGTTGTAGGTGCAGCAGTTGTAGGTGCTGCTGTTGTAGGTGCGGCCGTTGTGGGTGCAGCTGTTGTAGGTGCAGCAGTCGTTGGTGCAGCAGTTGTTGGAGCTGCAGTCGTAGGTGCGGCCGTTGTAGGTGCAGCTGTTGTAGGTGCGGCCGTTGTGGTTGCAGCTGTTGTAGGTGCAGCAGTTGTTGGAGCGGCAGTTGTAGGTGCAGCTGTTGTAGGTGCAGCTGTTGTTGGTGCAGTAGTTGTAGGTGCAGCTGTTGTTGGTGCAGCAGTTGTAGGTGCAGCTGTTGTAAGTGCAGCAGTTGTTGGAGCGGCAGTTGTAGGTGCAGCAGTTGTAGATGCAGCTGTTGTTGGTGCAGCAGTTGTAGGTGCAGCAGTTGTTGGAGCGGCAGTTGTGGGTGCAGCAGTTGTAGGTGCAGCAGTTGTTGGAGCGGCAGTTGTAGGTGCAGCTGTTGTAGGTGCAGCTGTTGTAGGTGCAGCTGTTGTTGGTGCAGCAGTTGTAGGTGCAGCTGTTGTTGGTGCAGCTGTTGTTGGTGCAGCAGTTGTAGGTGCAGCTGTTGTTGGTGCAGCAGTTGTAGGTGCAGCAGTTGTAGGTGCTGCTGTTGTAGGTGCAGCTGTTGTAGGTGCGGTCGTTGTGGGTGCAGCAGTTGTAGGTGCAGCTGTTGTTGGTGCAGCAGTTGTAGGTGCTGCTGTTGTAGGTGCAGCTGTTGTAGGTGCAGCAGTTGTTGGAGCGGCAGTTGTAGCTGCAGCTGTTGTAGGTGCAGCAGTTGTTGGAGCGGCAGTTGTAGGTGCAGCTGTTGTAGGTGCAGCAGTTGTAGGTGCAGCAGTTGTAGGTGCAGCAGTTGTAGGTGCAGCAGTTGTAGGTGCAGCTGTTGTTGGTGCAGCAGTTGTAGGTGCAGCTGTTGTTGGTGCAGCAGTTGTAGGTGCTACTGTTGTAGGTGCTGCTGTTGTAGGTGCAGCTGTTGTAGGTGCGGTCGTTGTGGGTGCAGCTGTTGTAGGTGCAGCAGTTGTTGGAGCGGCAGTTGTAGGTGCAGCTGTTGTAGGTGCAGCAGTTGTAGGTGCAGCAGTTGTTGGAGCGGCAGTTGTAGGTGCAGCAGTTGTAGGTGCAGCTGTTGTAGGTGCAGCAGTTGTAGGTGCAGCTGTTGTTGGTGCAGCAGTTGTAGGTGCAGCAGTTGTAGGTGCAGCAGTTGTTGGAGCGGCAGTTGTAGGTGCAGCTGTTGTAGGTGCAGCTGTTGTTGGTGCAGCAGTTGTAGGTGCAGCTGTTGTTGGTGCAGCAGTTGTAGGTGCTGCTGTTGTAGGTGCTGCTGTTGTAGGTGCAGCAGTTGTAGGTGCGGCTGTTGTTGGTGCGGCCGTTGTGGGTGCAGCTGTTGTAGGTGCGGTCGTTGTAGGTGCAGCTGTTGTCGGTGCGGTCGTTGTGGGTGCAGCTGTTGTAGGTGCAGCAGTTGTTGGAGCGGCAGTTGTAGGTGCAGCTGTTGTAGGTGCAGCAGTTGTAGGTGCAGCAGTTGTTGGAGCGGCAGTTGTAGGTGCAGCAGTTGTAGGTGCAGCTGTTGTAGGTGCAGCAGTTGTAGGTGCTGCTGTTGTAGGTGCGGCTGTTGTAGGTGCAGCAGTTGTTGGAGCGGCAGTTGTAGCTACTGCTGTTGTTGGTACAGCAGTTGTAGGTGCTGCTGTTGTAGGTGCTGCTGTTGTAGGTGCAGCTGTTGTAGGAGCGGCAGTTGTAGGTGCAGCAGTTGTAGGTGCAGCAGTTGTTGGAGCGGCAGTTGTAGGTGCAGCAGTTGTTGGAGCGGCAGTTGTAGGTGCAGCTGTTGTAGGTGCGGCCGTTGTGGGTGCAGCTGTTGTAGGTGCAGCAGTCGTTGGTGCAGCAGTTGTTGGAGCTGCAGTCGTAGGTGTGGCCGTTGTAGGTGCAGCTGTTGTAGCTGCGGCCGTTGTGGTTGCAGCTGTTGTAGGTGCAGCAGTTGTTGGAGCGGCAGTTGTAGGTGCAGCTGTTGCAGGTGCAGCTGTTGTTGGTGCAGTAGTTGTAGGTGCAGCTGTTGTTGGTGCAGCAGTTGTAGGTGCAGCTGTTGTAAGTGCAGCAGTTGTTGGAGCGGCAGTTGTAGGTGCAGCAGTTGTAGATGCAGCTGTTGTTGGTGCAGCAGTTGTAGGTGCAGCAGTTGTTGGAGCGGCAGTTGTGGGTGCAGCAGTTGTAGGTGCAGCAGTTGTTGGAGCGGCAGTTGTAGGTGCAGCTGTTGTAGGTGCAGCTGTTGTAGGTGCAGCAGTTGTAGGTGCAGCTGTTGTTGGTGCAGTAGTTGTAGGTGCAGCTGTTGTTGGTGCAGCAGTTGTAGGTGCAGCAGTTGTAGGTGCAGTTGTTGTAGGTGCGGTCGTTGTGGGTGCAGCAGTTGTAGGTGCAGCTGTTGTTGGTGCAGCAGTTGTAGGTGCTGCTGTTGTAGGTGCGGCTGTTGTAGGTGCAGCAGTTGTAGGTGCGGTCGTTGTGGGTGCAGCTGTTGTAGGTGCAGCAGTTGTTGGAGCGGCAGTTGTAGGTGCAGCTGTTGTAGGTGCAGCAGTTGTAGGTGCAGCAGTTGTTGGAGCGGCAGTTGTAGGTGCAGCAGTTGTAGGTGCAGCTGTTGTAGGTGCAGCAGTTGTAGGTGCAGCTGTTGTTGGTGCAGCAGTTGTAGGTGCAGCTGTTGTTGGTGCAGCAGTTGTAGGTGCTACTGTTGTAGGTGCTGCTGTTGTAGGTGCAGCTGTTGTAGGTGCGGTCGTTGTGGGTGCAGCTGTTGTAGGTGCAGCAGTTGTAGGTGCAGCTGTTGTTGGTGCAGCAGTTGTAGGTGCAGCTGTTGTAGGTGCAGCAGTTGTTGGAGGGGCAGTTGTAGGTGCAGCTGTTGTAGGTGCAGCAGTTGTTGGAGCGGCAGTTGTAGGTGCAGCTGTTGTAGGTGCAGCTGTTGTTGGTGCAGCAGTTGTAGGTGCAGCTGTTGTTGGTGCAGCAGTTGTAGGTGCTGCTGTTGTAGGTGCAGCTGTTGTTGGTGCAGCAGTTGTAGGTGCAGCTGTTGTAAGTGCAGCAGTTGTTGGAGCGGCAGTTGTAGGTGCAGCAGTTGTAGATGCAGCTGTTGTTGGTGCAGCAGTTGTAGGTGCAGCAGTTGTTGGAGCGGCAGTTGTGGGTGCAGCAGTTGTAGGTGCAGCAGTTGTTGGAGCGGCAGTTGTAGGTGCAGCTGTTGTAGGTGCAGCTGTTGTAGGTGCAGCTGTTGTTGGTGCAGCAGTTGTAGGTGCAGCTGTTGTAGGTGCAGCAGTTGTTGGTGCAGCAGTTGTAGGTGCAGCTGTTGTTGGTGCAGCAGTTGTAGGTGCAGCAGTTGTAGGTGCTGCTGTTGTATGTGCAGCTGTTGTAGGTGCGGTCGTTGTGGGTGCAGCAGTTGTAGGTGCAGCTGTTGTTGGTGCAGCAGTTGTAGGTGCTGCTGTTGTAGGTGCAGCTGTTGTAGGTGCAGCAGTTGTTGGAGCGGCAGTTGTAGCTGCAGCTGTTGTAGGTGCAGCAGTTGTTGGAGCGGCAGTTGTAGGTGCAGCTGTTGTAGGTGCAGCAGTTGTAGGTGCAGCAGTTGTAGGTGCAGCAGTTGTAGGTGCAGCTGTTGTAGGTGCAGCAGTTGTAGGTGCAGCTGTTGTTGGTGCAGCAGTTGTAGGTGCAGCTGTTGTTGGTGCAGCAGTTGTAGGTGCTACTGTTGTAGGTGCTGCTGTTGTAGGTGCAGCTGTTGTAGGTGCGGTCGTTGTGGGTGCAGCTGTTGTAGGTGCAGCAGTTGTTGGAGCGGCAGTTGTAGGTGCAGCTGTTGTAGGTGCAGCAGTTGTAGGTGCAGCAGTTGTTGGAGCGGCAGTTGTAGGTGCAGCAGTTGTAGGTGCAGCTGTTGTAGGTGCAGCAGTTGTAGGTGCAGCTGTTGTTGGTGCAGCAGTTGTAGGTGCAGCAGTTGTAGGTGCAGCAGTTGTTGGAGCGGCAGTTGTAGGTGCAGCTGTTGTAGGTGCAGCTGTTGTTGGTGCAGCAGTTGTAGGTGCAGCTGTTGTTGGTGCAGCAGTTGTAGGTGCTGCTGTTGTAGGTGCTGCTGTTGTAGGTGCAGCAGTTGTAGGTGCAGCTGTTGTTGGTGCGGCCGTTGTGGGTGCAGCTGTTGTAGGTGCGGTCGTTGTAGGTGCAGCTGTTGTCGGTGCGGTCGTTGTGGGTGCAGCTGTTGTAGGTGCAGCAGTTGTTGGAGCGGCAGTTGTAGGTGCAGCTGTTGTAGGTGCAGCAGTTGTAGGTGCAGCAGTTGTTGGAGCGGCAGTTGTAGGTGCAGCAGTTGTAGGTGCAGCTGTTGTAGGTGCAGCTGTTGTAGGTGCTGCTGTTGTAGGTGCGGCTGTTGTAGGTGCAGCAGTTGTTGGAGCGGCAGTTGTAGCTGCTGCTGTTGTTGGTACAGCAGTTGTAGGTGCTGCTGTTGTAGGTGCTGCTGTTGTAGGTGCAGCTGTTGTAGGAGCGGCAGTTGTAGGTGCAGCAGTTGTAGGTGCAGCAGTTGTTGGAGCGGCAGTTGTAGGTGCAGCTGTTGTAGGTGCAGCAGTTGTAGGTGCTGCTGTTGTAGGTGCGGCCGTTGTGGGTGCAGCTGTTGTAGGTGCAGCAGTCGTTGGTGCAGCAGTTGTTGGAGCTGCAGTCGTAGGTGTGGCCGTTGTAGGTGCAGCTGTTGTAGGTGCGGCCGTTGTGGTTGCAGCTGTTGTAGGTGCAGCAGTTGTTGGAGCGGCAGTTGTAGGTGCAGCTGTTGTAGGTGCAGCTGTTGTTGGTGCAGTAGTTGTAGGTGCAGCTGTTGTTGGTGCAGCAGTTGTAGGTGCAGCTGTTGTAAGTGCAGCAGTTGTTGGAGCGGCAGTTGTAGGTGCAGCAGTTGTAGATGCAGCTGTTGTTGGTGCAGCAGTTGTAGGTGCAGCAGTTGTTGGAGCGGCAGTTGTGGGTGCAGCAGTTGTAGGTGCAGCAGTTGTTGGAGCGGCAGTTGTAGGTGCAGCTGTTGTAGGTGCAGCTGTTGTAGGTGCAGCAGTTGTAGGTGCAGCAGTTGTAGGTGCAGCAGTTGTAGGTGCAGCTGTTGTAGGTGCAGCTGTTGTAGGTGCAGCTGTTGTTGGTGCAGCAGTTGTAGGTGCTACTGTTGTAGGTGCTGCTGTTGTAGGTGCAGCTGTTGTAGGTGCGGTCGTTGTGGGTGCAGCTGTTGTAGGTGCAGCAGTCGTTGGTCCAGCAGTTGTTGGAGCAGCAGTCGTAGGTGCAGCAGTTGTTGGAGTAGCAGTCGTAGGTGCGGCCGTTGTAGGTGCAGCTGTTGTTGTTGCAGCTGTTGTAGGTGCAGCTGTTGTAGGTGCAGCAGTTGTTGGAGCGGCAGTTGTAGGTGCAGCAGTTGTAGATGCAGCTGTTGTAGGTGCGGCAGTTGTTGGTGCAGCAGTTGTTGTTTGTGTTGCAGCTGGTGTCATTGTAGCTACAGAGCACCAAAGAATTCAACAGATTTAGTAAATCACAATTTATCTTGCTCTTATATCAAGTAATTACAATATAAAGGTGATTCTACACTCTGATGTTCAGTTATCTATGAAATATTTGAGGATGTGTCGGGAAGAACTCAACCATAAGTTGATGCTGTGTTGGTGTTGATCTTACACCTTTTCACATTTTCACATTTCCCATTAACATTCCAAAGCAACTGGTTCAACATGACTCAGCTCACCTGTTAGAATCAGCAACACTGAAACGATGTGTGTGACACCCATCCTGGTTTTCTTTTTCTCTATCAAATCAAACAGTACAGAGATTTAGTGACTTTTAGGCATCACACAGAGTTAAACCTGCAAATGAAAGTTTTCATAATAGCAGTGATTTTCGTCTTTTTTAGTCAGCTTACACAAAACATTCACAAGGAAAGGTTTGATTTAAAAAAACAAGTATAATGTAGTATCTGTCCATGAAATAATCTGCTTCGTGATCCATGATTTTATTCTTTGAAGAGTTAACAGTCAATGTTGTCGTACTCGAGATTGGTTTAGTTTTCGACAGTGGTGTAAAGACCACTTTTTGAACGTCTTGGTCTCATCTGTTACTCGAGTGCTTTTTTACTTGGTCTTGTGTCAGTGTCAAGATTCTGGACTTTTATTTGAAGACCGTTCAACATCACAACCACGGGGATATTACTAAATAACAAAAAATTCACCTCCACCATGCCTTTAAGTATTTTATAAAAACATTTCTCATGTTATACTAACACATACAGACAATATGGCAATAACAGAGGTGAATGAAGAGGAATCTTATTTTGTCTTTGTAGGTGTTTTTATGAGAATGTGGATGTTTGAGATCAATTTTGGGAGTGCCTATTGTTTGTATGTTCCACAGTTTCTACCATGCATTGTGGTACTCGCACTGGTCTTGGTCTTGGTCACGACTTGGTCTCGGTTTAGGTGGTCTGGATTACAGTACTGGTTGTCGTACACTGTATATTTTCATGTGGCTTTCTGACAGAATACATAAACTGTTGACAAGTGAAAGAAATGTTAGAAATGCTGAATAAATGGAGATGAAAAACAAAATTAAATAGCACCTATATTTGCGGTAAACTAAAAATTTTCTATAATAACTTAATAAGGCAGTCACTTATTGTCACTTTAAATAAATTATAATGAAGGAGAATACATGAGCATTTTCTAAAGGTAAGACAGAGACTGTCAATAAAATACATTTGTAACATTAAAGAGTCACATGCATACACAAACTCTCTCTTCTATACACACACAGTGTATAAATGTACATATATAAAATGAAAAATGCACTTACCCAAATGTAAAGATATGAGATGAAGGTATAAATCCCCTCTTCTATGTGCTTTCAATGTTAAACACTATTCCAGTGTCTTAATTCAGCCTGTTCACGTCTGTGATGTTCCAA
The DNA here is from genome assembly GCA_037127435.1 of Epinephelus malabaricus. Classification (NCBI taxonomy): domain Eukaryota; kingdom Metazoa; phylum Chordata; class Actinopteri; order Perciformes; family Serranidae; genus Epinephelus; species Epinephelus malabaricus. The sequence goes on along the minus strand of JANUFT010000023.1, from coordinate 17,719,321 downwards.
ACCTTTCACCTTAAGTGACAGTCCACATCTATTATGGCATTTATATTGCAACACAATACAAAGGTAATAACGTGACTCATAGGTGATAACTTCTTGAGAATGTTCTTATACCTTAGCAATATACAACACCAAATCATTGGACACAAACTGTCAGATGTCAATATGTCAGTTTGTTGGCTCAGTAAAGTGGCATACTCCCTTTTTTCATTCTGTGAAACAGGTTGCTGGTACATTCCTCCAAAGTGAATGTTGAATGAAGTTTCACTGGTGCGATGAGAGGTTATAACAAAGAAATAAATTTAGATTTCTATTGACGTGGGAATGAGGCGAGGCAAACAGCACAAAAATAACAAAACAAAGCAAGGCAAACACCCAAAGAAAAAATAATGAAATTGTATATCTGAACATAGTGAATGAATATTGTCTGTGATAGTTTCCTTTTTTCCTGAGGAATTATTTAAATAGGTGACACAATACAGTTTCAGTACAAAACAATATTATCCTCATATTCTTCTAGAGTATTGGATCACAACGTCAGTATGTTTTCCCTACCTGTGTTTTAGCAATGGTGAATATCGCCCTGTATTTTCTTTCCAACCCTTTTAAGTTGATGGAAAATCAAATTATTTTAAATAAATAATTGCAGCATATCTTAGTAATAATGACAAATAAACTGCAGCTGCTTGAACCAAATTTTTACAGGGTTCACCTGTAAAATGAAAGACTTTATAAAAACTTTTTAAATGCCACACAGACTTCACTTTAAAACCCATTTCATAGTTATACTGGCCAAATTATGAAAATATGATGAAAAACCAGCTGTGAAGATTTTTTCAGGACTTTCCAGTAGTAGGAATACTTTTTAGTGATATAATTTATTAATCTAATGTGATCTGGACTCAGATAAGCTGTAAAAATGGATGGATGGACTCTCCAATTTAAAATGATGAAGTTTGTTGAGGCCATAGCTGATATTGCTCAGACTGACCTCTATGAGATAACACGCTTCCTTGCTCATCCCTGTAGCTAGCAGAAGCAAAAGTGTTTGCTTAAGGTCTGATGGTGCTGACTGAACTCCATAGAAAAGGACTGAACTGCCTCCTCATCAAAACATCCACTGCTGCAACAATCCCACCTTTAATCATGTTTGTGACATCTCCCGGCAGCTCACCAAGGCATAGTGTGGCAAGGTGGTGCAATGCTTAGTATTGAGGGTTCCTGATTCGAACCCAGGATGGAGTTTGCATGTTGTCCCTGTGTCAATGTGGGCTTTCCCTGGGTGCTCCAGCTTCCTCCCACAGCCCCCCCCCATGCCCCCCAGCAGGATAAGCTGTTATAGAATATTAATGAGTAAATTAATGTATTATGGCATCAAGTCAAAATATTCATGTAAATTAAATAGAAGACTGTTTTTTTATGAATACTGCTATTTCTTTAACATGTGTTCCACAAGTGGGTTTAGTGATGTATTGTCTCCCTCACAGATTTTATACAAAGTCAGTGTTTTGTATGTCATGCATATTAATTTGAATATCCTTTCAACACACTGGCAGTGGTTAAATCTGAATAATAATAATGTTAGGTTAAACTTACAGATCAGGTTTGTTTGGTTTATAGAGAGCTCATTATCAAATGTCTTAAACTACTTTAATAATATATTTCTGTTAGGTTTCACCTCTTTTTTCAAGGTGAGCTCACCTTATATGTTGCGTAATGCGTATGCAGTGAACGTCTGTCCTGCTGTTTTGTTTAAAAGTGTATTATCAGGATGCATACCTTTAGTTTCAGTGACGTCTTTGGCTACAGTTCAGAGTCTATCCCTGTGCTGTGTTTGTGTTACACCTCTTACAGTTCACCTGTCAATCAAACAGTGTTGTTGATCTTGTGACGTGGGTATTAATTCATAGCAGACTAGTTTTGTCTGGTATTCCTAAAATTGCACAGTAACAATTCTATTTGTTACTGTGTTATTTTTTTTCTATTCTTTTGTTTCTAAAAGAAACAAACAAAAATTCCTTATGAGACAATGATGCAGTTCAAAGCTTTTATATAATGTGGTGTGGCTCCTCCAAAGGTCACTGTAAGTCAAAGCATTGTTGGTTTTCATAATTCAGACAGAAGGTAATATATTATATTATAATTATATGACTCAAAGGAATAACAATGGCAGTAATTAAGTGAATTTTGAATAAGACCTTACAGTACTTATTATGTTCACATAGACTGAACTCCTAACTAGATAAACCTGATGCATATTAGGTAGCCTATACTGTGTTGGGAGTGGCGTTCAATCTGATAGTATGATGTGCCCCAAAGGGTTTTTGGATAAATCTGTGGCCAAGTGAAACACGCTTTGTGTTATATTGCTGTGTTTTTTTATCCTCTAACTTCTGAGGTAAGATCAGTCACAATGATAGATAAATCTCTGACATTTATAGATACTATCAATACTGTGGTGGAATTGCTTTGTTACAGAGAGATTTAAGAGCAGAGTCAAACATGAGGAATAGAAAAACATTGAACTCTGCTGTGAATTGTTAAAATTTTGTTGAGGAAGCTTGAGCGGCGCTTGCTGATAATGTTTAGGCATCACTAGTGAAGTTATACTACTATCTGAAGTGAAAATGTCCTGGTAATGAGCTCTGATATTTTCAGGAAACATAAAAGCTGAAGTCACCGGCGTTGTTTTTTTTGTCCACTTTATTTTGAAACTTTTTGAAACTAGAAAAATTGAAAACAAAAAACCCCAACAAAATCAAATGGTCCACCAAAATGAGTTATAGTTCTATGTAGCAAATAAGATGGTTGTGCTATACATTTCAAATTCCTTTAAGAAAAAAGATTTAATTCCAGAAAATCTGGATCTTGTGTGTCTGGGCTTTTTACTTAACGCTGCGGAATACACATTTTTCCTCCATATTAAACATGCTGCTGTTTTTGGTAGTATACCTGCTTTACCACTGCAAGGGAACATGTTGAGTTAAAGACAACATGCAAAGTTACAGTAAGCAAAGCGCCGCACATTGGTCAATTGAACTGACCCATGAAACACATGGTGCTGAATTATGATAATAATAATAATAATAATAATAATAATAATAATAATAACTTTATTTATATAGCACCTTTTAAAAACAAAGTTTACAAAGTGCTTTGACAAACAGAGCAAAATCAGTACAAACAACAATATAACAGCAACAGGTAATACAACAACAACACACAAAGTAGCAGAGGCAGACATATGCAACATGGCAGCAATAAGGTAGCAGCAAGGAGTACAGGAGGAAACAGCAAAGGGAACAAAGTAGGTAAATACAACTAAAACACTAATAAATAAACAGTACAAGAGAAAGAGGAGAATGACGACATCACATAAAAGCAAGTCTATAAAAATGGGTTTTAAGAAGTGATTTGAAAGAAGTCACTGAATCTGCAAACCTTAGATCCTCAGGCAGGTCGTTCCAAAGCCAAGGGGCCCTGATGGAAAAAGCTCAGTCGCCCTTAGACTTCAGCCTCGACTCCAGAACAACCAAAAGGCCCCTGCCCGAGGATCTAAGGCTGCGTACAGGCTCATATGGGGTCAACATTTCTGTTATATAGCTAGGGGCCAGACCCAGACGTGCCTTAAAAGTGATCAGTAAAATCTTAAAATCAATTCTAAAACAGACAGGGAGCCAATGAAGGGAAGCAAGAATAGGGGTGATGTGAACCAGTAAGAAGCCTAGCTGCTGTGTTCTGAACTAGTTGGAGGCGGGAGAGTGATTTATGGTTGATGCCGGAAAGGAGGGAGTTACAGTAGTCTAGCCTGGAGAAGATGAATGCATGGATAACTTTTTCTAGGTCAGGACGTGAAAGCATGGGTTTAATTTTTGAAATAATTCGTAATTGATAGAAACAGGACTGAACAACTTTCTTGATGTGGGGTTGAAAACTGAGATCTGAATCAAATGTAACTCCAAGACTTTGGCTGTGGGCTGAACATTTGAGGATAATGGACCGAGGTTGTTTTTGATGAGGCTGATTGATTTTGAGGAACTGAACAGCAGAATTTCTGATTTTGAGTTGTTGAGTTGAAGATAATTTTGTGCCATCCAACAGTTATTATTATGTAATACTTTATGGATTTGGCTGACACATTGGACAGCCCAGATGGGGTTTTCATTTAAAAACAACACCTTTGTGTTAGAAAATGTTGACCATCTTTGTTTTTTTGTTTGTTTTTTTAAACAGTTGTATGTGGTTGACTCTGTTCAACTGCATAGGTCACTGATGAAACACACTGATCATTGTAAAGCAGTCTGCCCTGAGTCCATGTAACATAATGCACATGAGAGTACAAACGTGCATCACTAAATGAAGACAAGGTTAGGCTATGCTGCCTGCATCAATACTTAATTCATCTTGTGTTCTGATTACTAATGTAACTAACTTATGAAAATGAATTAAAGGAATGATGCATCATGAAATGCCTTGCCCACCCATGATATTTATCTTGATGGCAACCACTGAGACAGTTGCCTCTCTTTGCCAGATCATCAAACCCAGGTGTTATGTCTGATGTTGAAATTATGCAGCATGAAGTACAGATATTTAACCAATGAGTTGGCTGTGAACGTTTGTTCACACAGCCTCCACAGCAATGGTGGATGAAGTACCTGAAAGCCATAGCCTACTCGAGTAAAACTACAGATATCATTCTGGAAAATGACTTTGGTTGAAGATGAAGTCACCTTTTAGAAGATTACTCGAGTAAAAGTCTTAAAGTATCTGATAGTTACTGTGCTTAAGTACAAAAAGTATTTTTATTAGACTACATTGAGTGTAATTAAGTATTGAAAGTAAAGGTACAGTTAAATATTGGTAATAAACAAAGCAGTCACAATTGTGAGGATTGTGAAGTTGATTTCTTCTTAACATGTACAGCACCTTTAAAATGGAGCATTGCCTATATTACACTTGAAGAAATACGAGGTCTTCACAATTTTAAAGAAAACCCTTGACTATCCAGGGCTGTAGAACAGTTACCTCTCACACATCTTTATTTCCTTCAATTATTACTTGCCCTCTCTGCTCCCATCATGAAGTCGGTCACATGGTCGAGTGGAATATTTTCGGTAGCATATAGCATCTGATCTGACATGCAGAATGGGCTCATTTTATTTTGAATAATCGAAATGCATGGGACACAGTGTGGCTGGTTGGCACATCCTTACGTAAGTTACATTACTAGAATGTCATTTAAGGGCGGTGAACAAGAGTCAACTTGAGGCCTTTAATCTAAATTTAGACGACGCCCGGTTGGAAACAAGTCAGGGCGTTGACGCAAATTGAGATGACTCGGTTTGTTCTCACAAACACCGACCCAAGGGCCACATGTGTGCCTTTTCTATGAATTGTAGTTATGGACTTTTTTTTTTTTTTTTTTTATTGAAAAGGTTATCATGGTCCCTTCCACATGTCACAAGCCACACACAAAAAAAATTAGTTTTAACAAATGTAATTACAAGTTTTGCGTCAGTGCCAGCCTTTTTACTCATACTATAACATAACATATAGACACATAAACGGATGAGTAAAAACAAAACAATAGAATAAATATAAAATGTGCCAAGGAGTTCAGTGGAATAAAGGAATCTATAGGCTAGATAAATAATAAAACGTTAATAGACTGATCATCAATAAAAGAGAAAAAAGAACAATAAAAATTTACAGAGAATTTAAAAGGCGAGTTGCAGAGGCAATAAAAGACTTTGAATTGTGGTTACTTTTACAAGCAGGTAAAATGTAACGACGCCCTGAAAGCAACAGACACAATTCGCCTGCAGGACACGTCCGGAAGAAGCTGAAGTAGATGTGGCTTTCTGGAGGATTCATCGATTGCAAAATCTGGTCATCTCCTGTTTTGCCACTCCTATAACCTTAGAGCAGATTTCAACAATGCACGACTGTTTTTGTCTCTCAGTGTGAAGCTGTGGAACCAGCAGATAAATAAAAACAAAACAAAACAAAACAAAAAAAAACACAGGAGGCTCTCAATAAAAGACGGCAGACGGACTGACGGAGAAGGAATTCATGAAGAAAGTGAATTCTCTGTTGCCCTCGCGTCACAATATCTGCAGTGTTTACATCAAATTTAAGATGTTCATCAAAAAAATGCACCCAAGTATTTTGAAGAGGAGACCCTTTCCACAGTTTCATTGTGAATAATGATTTCTTTGGCTATGTCTTTGTTATGTCGAAAATCAATAATCGATTCCTTAGTTTTTAGATACATTGAAGTCCAAGAAATTATGATCACACCAAGAAATACAATCTAAAAAAACACTTCCATGGTTTGATGCTGATCCATGGAGGAGGGACAGCAATGTGGCATCGACCTAGAATTTGACCAAGTAGCTGCCCTTGTGTGCTCCTGCATTCATTATAGGCTACATGATAAAATGTAATGGTGAAAGATTTTTTTTTCTTATTTATGACATCTTTTAGTTCCTTAGTAACCCATGGTTTATTATTGGGGTAGACTGTAAAGTTTTTCAGGGGACATTAGTAAATACACGGAGGGATATGTAGGAAGAATCAGTCTGTGTCAAACAAAAAACAAACAAACAAACAAACAAACAAACAGAAAACCCAACAAAACCAAAACATAACAAATCAAAAAGCAAACAAAAAAAGTCGTCCATCCTGGTATTTCTAAAACGATGTCCTTATTACGTAGATTATTTTCTCCTTGGATCCTTAAATCGTGGATGACAAATGTCTTTTTCCAACCCATACAAGTCACAGGATTATTCAATATTCATACCTCTCTGACACATTTTACAAAAAAAGCAAAAAACAAACAAAAAACAGACTTCTAGTTTATTATTAACACAATATTTAACCATATTTTCTGCCAGCAGTACAATTTATAATGAAGGGATGTCCAAAAACATCTCCCCATATGGCTGATTTATATTTATTTGTGAATATCCCCCAACAATTCATTTATTTCTCCTGAAATATTAAATATAATATATTAAATATATTAATAGGCTTATTAAATATAGCCTACTTCCTCTTTCTACATTCTCAAAAGCATTACACAGCAGTGAGTTTGGACCAAGGAATCTGACTGGACAGGAGGCATTCCATGCGTGCTGATATCCAGCGCTGGGACTTTTAACTACGCAGGTGGTATCACTCCGCTTAACAGGTGTTCCGAGCCGTTAATTAGGCTATGTTAACTGTTAATTAGCCGACATTAAGCATCACAACAAAGTTTGCAACGAGGGACGTATTTCCACAAAAAACAGAATCAAATAATGAATGTTCGCGAGAAAAGGAGGAAGGGACGGGGAGAAGCCTGAGTATTTCACTGTTAATCTCCAGGTATGTTTCTGTGACATCAGAAGACGACGTAACGTAGGCTACTGATTAAGCTAAGTCGGCGGCATCACACGTAGCCTATGTCACCAAAGCGACTGTCAACACAATCTTATTTCACTGGCCGCAAATGGAAACACACAGAGGTAGCCTACATCATAGATAGCCTAGTAGCCAGTCTGTGGTAATGTATAGACCTATCTTACATAAAGCAGCAAGCTAGTGTGCAGGAGTATTTTGTGGGTTGTTTGGCAACAGTCAAATCCAGTCGCAGGACTATTTGTGTCGGCAGAGCCTAATAGGCTAATTTTACAACACAAATCTATGTTGCCGCTTTTTACTCTTAATAAACGGCATTTCTAACACTTTTATAGCCTATGAAACAATAGCCTACCACAGTCGAGGTAGTGTTGTTGTAGGCCTTCTGAATATCAGCAGCTGTGATAGGCTACTGCTTAAGTAAATTGTGATTGTGGTGGAGCAATTAACCCGTTCAGATCCCCCGTCCATTTGTATGACCATAACTTCTCTGTGATAATGGCTAGGCTATATCTAGCCTATGATAACTCTCATCTGACTCCACCCACATGTGCAGACATAGGCCTATTTAATGGGGTTTATCCCAACAATAATAATAATAATTTATCCCAATATGGGCTGATAGGGCAGAGACCACAAGCCGCGGATGGACAGCCCACGAGACTGTTTTACTCATTCCTATGGAAACGTTCCAGCGACAATTACAATCGTTGTAATTGCTGTCATAGGCTATTATAGTTACAGACATGGCCGTAACTAGCTATGAGGTACCCGAGGTAAATACCTCGGTTACTATTTCCTGGGATTTTTTTTATAAAAATATACATTTTACAAAAAAATATGAAAATCTAATTAATAGAAAGATCACAAATTATATTAACCGCTACAGCCGACAATTAGGAGTTGTGTTTCTATGCCACACCTGTGAGGTGTTATGAATTATCTCTGTAAGGGATAATGTATAGTTCGGAGGTTCTTATGGAGAAATAAACCCCGACAGGAATATTGGTGACTGACCAATCAGAATCGAGTATTCAAGAGAGCCGTGTTCAAAGAAAATGATAAGTACTCACTAACACAGATTTAGACAGATTTGTGAACAGTATTTGAAAGAAATAGGTCTTTTGTGTATATAGAAAATGTTTTAGATCTTTGAGTTCAGATCATGAAAAATGGGAGCAAAAACAAAAGTGTTAATATTTTTGCTGAGTATATTTTCTATAGCCAGCTTTTTTAACTGTATTGATTTTGACTGACACAAAATAATCTTAGGATCCACCTGGCCTTCCAAAAGGTAATACTGTTAGACAGCCTTTGTAAATAAGATTTGTTCTCAAATGCTTACCTGGTTAAAATTGAGATGAAAAAAAAAAAGGTCACATTTGCATTAACTGATCATAAGTCTGTCTGTCTGTCCTTTTTATGTACTTTAAGTGAGTTGAACCCTCTGGAGACAGAATCCAGCCAGCCCTCCAAAAGGTCAATAATAGCCTATATATCTATATCTGAGAGTGCCAAAAGTAAGAAAAAATAAAGAATCCAGTCAACAACATTATGTGATTGTGTATTTGTGTAATTGCACAGTTTAAAACACTATTTATTTTACTTTTTATTCATAAATAAGTGCTCAAATTTTTTTTTGCTCGTGCGCTTTGCGCGCTCGCATGGTTTGTACCTCACTAGTTTCATAACCCTGGTTACGGCCCTGGTTACAGATGATCGTCTTTTGCTGTTTTTCGGCCACTTTTCCAAACTATATAACAATCTGAAAGGCTACATTAACTGTTTTACATACACAGAGCCTAAGTTTTGTGTTTTTAGTCGGCTATTGAAAAAAAAGTCACACACAAAACAAATTCGCGTCCGTATTGCAATGAATTGTGTGCAATTAAATCAGTGAAGTCTGCTGAAGTCTGCACGCCAAGCGGACTCCCCGGAAGTCTACAGAAAGTCCGCTTCAGGCCCTTTGTAGACCGTGTGAATTGTATATTTGGACAGCCCTCAGCACTCCCAGACATCCCAGGAGCGCGCCCGCAAAGTCCGTGAGTCTGCACAAGTGCGGTGAAGTCCGAAACTTTGGATTCGGCCCCGATCTCGCAGCCATATTTCCCTCACTCATGTCTCTTCCTGGACAGGAGAGAGACGCGAGGAGAGAAGAAACAAGGGCAAATGCCTTTAGAGAAATGAGCGTCTGAAGCGTCACCTTAAGCGACGTCCGTTTCTGATTAAAGCGGCTATAGGCTTCACGGGCTTTATATAGAAACATTTAATGGAGTTTGTGTCTGCACACACATAATATAATATAATATAATATAATATAATATAATATAATATAATATAATATAATATAATATATGCAGGATTCTATATTTTTGTGTCCTGTTGAGAGTTAGGCTACAGAATGCCATTACAGTATTGATAAATTATTTGTAGGCCTATCCGTATTTATTGGTATTGTGATTGTGAATTCATTATTATACCCAGAATGTGATGATGGTTTCTTTTGAACACTGGAAATTATTTATTAGGCCGGGTGTTTCATGGAAAACTGACAATCTGTAACTCATCCACCCGACACTCATGATCAGCCTCGGCATGACTGAATGGAAATGACGATCAAAACGTTATGTATAAATGTTTTTTGCTGACAGACAGGCTCTCTCTGACTTTAATTGTATCCATAAAGGTTGGTGAGAGAATTAGCAGATGCGAAAACCCTTTCGAATAAATAAAGAAAGTGGTTTATAGTCCTTTTCTTGTTCCGATTTTTAACTTGATGGTGAATTAGAAAACAAACATCATATTATGCAAGCATACTCTGATGATGGTGATGGCCCACCGGCAGGCCCGGCCCCAACCAATTTGGCGCCCTAGGCAAGATTTTAGGTGGCGCCCCCCTTGCATCACAGTAAATTCTACTGCCAATTTACATATACTCACAAGAAACTTAATAAGTTTGTCTTTGCCATTTTATTTTATTTTAAGAAAATAAATTGCCCAATCAAAACAGTTAACATAATAAATTATAATAAATTAGAAATAAATTATACAAAAATATGAAATTAATATATGAAATACAATAAATAGCCTACACAAACTAAGATCTAACCACCCACAAAATAAAAACGAATCAAGTAACAAAATAATCATATATACAAAAAAATGAGGAAATGCACAAAATAAGATATTAAAGAAATTAGAACAGACAACAAATTACAAGGATTTAAGTAACTGCACAGTTTGCACTGAGTATAATTGCACACAATAACTATATTACAGAAAAAAGAGATTCTACAGAGACCTCTAGTGGTGCTTTTTTTTAATACTGCAATAACTAGAATGACTTACAAACTACATGCTGCTGCATCACTGCTGGGCTGTGCAGGGGTGGGATTTAGATATTATTGGGTGTTAGAGTCGAATAATAAAATGATTCCAAGAATGAAATGAAATGATATAATAAAATAAAAAAAACCTAAGAGTTTCATGATGTTATACTGTACATGTATAATACATTTTTTTTCTGCAAATTAGATTAGATTCAATTGTATTGTCATCACAGTGAAATGCTGATTAGCAGAATGCAAAGAAGCAGTAAACTGCAGTATAATATAGCATATGGGAATGCTAAATTATGGATTATTAACATTAATGTTGTGCACTTTGACACTGATGTAAAGTTTAATACTGTTGACACACTTTAGGACTTAGGAAAGTAACGTTATTATTATCTTTTTTTTTTTTTTAGTCTAATAGGCATTGCTAAGCAGTTGAATTAATGTGGGCTTATTTTATTGATATTAAGAAATAATAGTACCAACTAGTTTTAAGAATAGTTACACACTTTCCCATTTGTGGCGCCCCCTGGACGGACGGTGCCCTTAGCATTTGCCTATACTGCCTCTACACCGGCCCTGCCCATGAGACATGAAATACAATACTTTTCAATGCAGCAGCAGTACATTGTTTACCCCCGTGCCAGTAGATTTGGTTTCTACATACATACATACATACATACATAAAATAAGCACAGCAGAAATGTCAAACATGTCGGACCACTGTGTTTAGCTGAAATCAACAAGTTTACCTTCGCTACATAACTTCAAAGTTGTAATTAATTACCAGTTTATACCCTGAAGTGATTGTTGTTGTTAAAGTGACATCATGGCAATTCTGTGGTGTAGATTTGGGAAGAATTAGGTCCCTTAGTCAATTGTGCACCTTAAATGTCCCCTACCAGTATTTTAAACCATCTTTTCTATTCATCATTATCCACTTGCCGAGTTGCCAGGTTGTTTTCTACAAACGTGTGCTATCTTTATAAAGAGTGAAAAAGGCGAGATGGGGGATACCTGACACGCTGATCTGGCAACCATCAGGATGTGGCTACTACACATTTTCATCAGCTGAAGCTCTAATGTTACTGTTAGATCTTGTGAGATGAATGAATGAGATCAATTTAATGATTAAATTAATTTAATGTTGTTTAATGTTTAATTAATTTGATTTAATGTTTAACAATTAAGCATCACTGAGTTATCATAATATCTCATTTGATTTTACATTTGTAGTTCAGGTGTAATATTTTGCTTGCTTGTGTTGATTGCTCAAACATGTCATTTTAACAGTCATCATATTTGCTTACTTATAAACAAAGTTGCCGGTAAAAAAACAAACAGAGAAGAGACATGCGGCAAAGAGACATTTGTTTGTAAGACCAACCAAATTGTAACAAAAAAACAATTTTCTGTGAGTAGCAGCGATTGACACCAGCAGGTGGTGCTGTAGGATCTCAGGTGAGCTAATGTGAAATGGCTGGCTGCAACTTGAAAAATTGTTTTTGAGATTGTTTTTTTCTACACTAATAGCTATTTAAGTATAATTAAAGTGTTCATTAGGGAGGGTTATTGTGTCTCTGTCATACAGTACACTAACTTTTTGCTGTATTACCTGCAGGAAGCATCATCCAATAGTTTATCAGGACAGCAGACTGGAGGAAAAGCAGTTGGAGGCTTTGGGTTTCAGGTAAGGTCTAACAGTGGCACAGAGATACAGTGTTCACAGAGGCAGTAATACTGCCTATTCAGCATAGTCTTCAATAGGGCGGCATCACTCAATCAATAATTATTATTGATTAATCTGGCTTTTGTTGATTAATCGATTCTTTTTTCATCTTTAAAATGTCAGAAAACAGTACAAAATGTCCACAACAAGATCCCAGAGCCAAAAGTGATGTCTTCAAAGTGCATGTTCTGTTTGACCAACAGTCCAAACGCAGTGATATTTACTTATCATAGAAAACAGTGATAAACAACAATTACACATGATTTTTACTTAAATAATTTCTTTATCATCAAAATTAATTTACTAACTGCATTTAATAGCCACCTTATGACGCTATAAGATTTTAGGGAATGATGAGGCAGAGATTGATAGTTTGTATTTATCTTTAATGCATCAGTGAAAACAACTTTCATTCATTAACTGATAGTGGTTGATGCTGGTTTTAATGCTGGTGGTTACTCTGCGTCTGAGGTGACCGAAAAACAATGGTTCTCTCAGACTGTGTGGCGATGTTTGAATAAATATGAATCTCATAGCCAAAGTAAAGAATGCACCACTCCCAGTTCTCTCAAACTTGATTTACTGACACAACAAAGGCAACATTTAATGACATTTAATTATGGGAAATCACACGGCAGGGTGTGACTGTCTGTAAACATCACTACTGCTTAAACATGCTATGATACATTTTCTATTTCCCCACTAAAATCGCAAAACATCACATGAGAGATGATTTAAATTCCTCAAAGATTTTTTATTCTGTACTCACTGAAAGGTTTCTGACAGAAACTGTACAAACTACACAAAATCTTCTAGAATACAGCTATGCATGATTACATAAAAATACTTAAGATATAAAGAATAAATAAGACAGACAATTTTGATACCATGTATACCATGATGATAAAACTCTACACATTAGTTCAGGGTGGGGATGTGAAGCCCACTATGACCTGCATGTGGTCCTTCATTTAATTCACCATTCAGAAATGGTGAGCGTGATCGACAGTTTACTTTCCAGTGTGGCTGGCTTTACTGGTTTTGGCAGACATGACTAAACAAGACAACATTCGTAACTATCAAGTTAAATATTGCAAGAGATCAGTGCTCATTATTTTCTGACATACCAGGGCTTGAAATTATATTAATAATAATTACATTATTCTAATGATGATTTGATGGACCTCGTAGTTAAAGATGATTTGGACAGCAAGTTTATCAGTGGCTCTGTCCTGTGCTGCTGGTATGAAATACTACAATAGATACATGGTTGTACTGTTGGCAGCGTTCACGACATAGCAGCAGGAGTTGGCTGGGCTTGATGTACCAGGACAGCTCATACCAGAACCTAAGTCTGTTTGGTCCCATGTGGTATGTGACTCTAATTTATTATCTGGAGGACAATAGGTCAGGGGAGGGGACTTACAAATCAACCTCAAAACACACCAGAAACCAGAAACCAGAAACCATGAGAGGTTGGGCTTAGGGTTGTCAACCCCAAACAGTAAAATCGAAATAAAACAAAAAAACATATCTGCCACAGAAACATTGATGGAAACCTTTGATGGCCTTATGTTCCTTAAGGAATACAAATACCAAAGCTTACGCTTGCCCTGTTCATTCGAAGCTGTACACAATTCATGACAATCATGAATCATGGATTTTTACCATTGGCAGTCCTTTTTAGAAATAGTAAACGCAGTCATTATCAGATGGCAATGGTAAATGTAAAATCAGCACTGATGTTATTGCTGGTTTGACAGTAGCCATGACAACAGTACCAGGCAGGATGCGGTGACAAGACTGATCCCGTGGATTACTCCACCTGACACTGTAAATGACGACAAAAGGAAACAAAACATTAGTAAAACAAACACGTGTGCAACTTTGGAAATTTTTGTTCAACTAGCACTCATTATTGCTTACCTATGCCATCCACAGTGATGGAGCTGCCTTCAATGTCAAAGCCGGTGACGATTGAAGATGCGTTGATCAAAACTCTTCCAATCTGAGTGTTATTAGGAGCAGATGTGTTCACAAAGCTAACATCCATGATGGTGATGATTGATCCCTCACTGCAGAAAGGGAAAGAACAAAATTGTTTGAAATATCACATTTCTGCCACTAGTCTTTCGTTTTAAAACAAAAAAATCTTGACAAATTACTTGAATGACACCACTTTCACAGATCTGAAGGAGGAACGGAATGCGTCTTGAAAAACAGGATGAAGCTGCAGAAACAGAAAATAAGTTGTATTTGCAACTTTTTTTAAATGTCTGTTATTTAGAATGTATAGTATGTAATCAATTCTTTGAGTTGGTGATTGATCTATCCGATAAAATAAGTCAGTAGATGTGCTAGCATTTTTCTTTTCTTGTGTTGAGACTAACCTGTGTCTCTATCATTGAAGCTCTCCTTATATAAGCTGGAGATGATGGATTCAGCAAGTCAGTTGTAAATGTGTCTCGAACAGATCTGAAAGACACCCTTGATGTTTTGAGATTTGTGGGTGCAGATATTGTAGGTGCAGCAGTTGGTGCGGCAGTTGTAGGTGCCACAGTGGTAGGTGCAGTAGTTGTAGCTGCAGCAGTTGTAGGTGCGGCAGTTGTTGGTGCAGCAGTTGTGGGTGCGACAGTCGTAGGTGCAGCTGTTGTAGGTGCTGCAGTTGTAGGTGCAGCAGTTGTGGGTGCGGCAGTTGTAGGTGCTGCAGTGGTAGGTGCGGCGGTTGTAGGTGCGGCTGTTGTAGGTGCAGCAGTTGTAGGTGCTGCAGTTGTAGGTGCGGTGGTTGTAGGCGCAGCGGTTGTAGGTGCAGCGGTTGTAGGTGCGGCAGTTGTTGGTGCTGCAGTCGTAGGTGCCGCAGTGGTTGGTGCAGCAGTTGTAGGTGCAGCGGTTGTAGGTGCGGCAGTTGTTGGTGCTGCAGTCGTTGGAGCGGCAGTTGTAGGTGCAGCAGTTGTAGGTGCCGCAGTTGTAGGTGCAGCAGTCGTTGGAGCGGCAGTTGTAGGAGCTGCTGTTGTTGGTGCAGCAGTTGTAGGTGCAGCTGTTGTTGGTGCAGCAGTCGTTGGAGCGGCAGTTGTAGGTGCAGCAGTTGTAGGTGCAGCAGTCGTTGGAGCGGCAGTTGTAGGAGCTGCTGTTGTTGGTGCAGCAGTTGTAGGTGCCGCAGTTGTTGGTGCAGCAGTCGTTGGAGCGGCAGTTGTAGGTGCAGCAGTTGTAGGTGCCGCAGTTGTAGGTGCAGCAGTCGTTGGAGCGGCAGTTGTAGGTGCAGCTGTTGTTGGTGCGGCAGTTGTAGCTGCAGCTGTTGTAGGTGCAGCAGTTGTTGGTGCTGCAGTGGTAGGAGAAGCAGTTGTAGGTGCAGCAGTTGTAGGAGCTGCTGTTGTTGGTGCAGCAGTTGTAGGTGCAGCAGTCGTTGGAGCGGCAGTTGTAGGTGCAGCTGTTGTCGGTGCGGCAGTTGTAGGTGCAGCTGTTGTTGGTGCTGCAGTTGTAGGTGCAGCAGTTGTAGGTGCAGCAGTTGTTGGAGCGGCAGTTGTAGGTGCAGCAGTTGTTGGTGCAGCAGTTGTAGGTGCAGCTGTTGTAGGTGCGGCAGTTGTAGGTGCAGCAGTTGTAGGTGCAGTTGTTGATGGTGCAGCAGTTGTAGGTGCGGCAGTTGTTGGTGCGGCAGTCGTTGGAGTGGCAGTTGTAGGTGCAGCAGTTGTAGGTGCAGCTGTTGTAGGTGCGGCAGTTGTAGGTGCAGCAGTTGTAGGTGCAGCAGTTGTTGGAGCGGCAGTTGTAGGTGCAGCAGTTGTAGGTGCAGCTGTTGTAGGTGCGGCAGTTGTAGGTGCAGCAGTTGTAGGTGCAGCAGTTGTTGGAGCGGCAGTTGTAGGTGCAGCTGTTGTAGGTGCAGCAGTTGTTGGAGCGGCAGTTGTAGGTGCAGCTGTTGTAGGTGCAGCTGTTGTTGGAGCGGCAGTTGTAGGTGCAGCTGTTGTAGGTGCAGCTGTTGTTGGAGCGGCAGTTGTAGGTGCAGCTGTTGTAGGTGCAGCAGTTGTTGGAGCGGCAGTTGTAGGTGCAGCTGTTGTAGGTGCAGCTGTTGTAGGTGCAGCAGTTGTTGGTGCAGCAGTTGTTGGAGCGGCAGTTGTAGGTGCAGCTGTTGTAGGTGCAGCTGTTGTTGGTGCAGCAGTTGTAGGTGCAGCAGTTGTTGGAGCAGCAGTTGTAGGTGCAGCTGTTGTAGGTGCAGCAGTTGTTGGAGCAGCAGTTGTAGGTGCAGCTGTTGTAGGTGCAGCAGTTGTAGGTGCAGCAGTTGTTGGAGCGGCAGTTGTAGGTGCAGCTGTTGTAGGTGCAGCAGTTGTTGGAGCAGCAGTTGTAGGTGCAGCTGTTGTAGGTGCAGCAGTTGTAGGTGCAGCAGTTGTTGGAGCGGCAGTTGTAGGTGCAGCTGTTGTAGGTGCGGCAGTTGTAGGTGCAGCTGTTGTTGGTGCAGCCGTTGTAGGTGCAGCAGTCGTTGGAGCGGCAGTTGTGGGTGCAGCTGTTGTTGGTGCAGCCGTTGTAGGTGCTGCAGTTGTTGAAGCGGCAGTTGTTGGTGCAGCAGTTGTTGTTTGTGTTGCAGCTGGTGCTATTGTAGCTATAAAGCACCAAAGAATTCAACAGATTTAGTAAATCACAATTTTTCTTGCTCTTATATTAAGTAATTACAATATAAAGGTGATTCTACACTCTGATGTTCAGTTATCTAAGAAATATTTGTGTCGGGAAGAACTCAACCATAACTTGATGCTGTGTTGGTGTCGATCTTACACCTTTTCACATTTTCACATGTCACATTAACATTTCAAAGCAACTGGTTCAACATGACTCAGCTCACCTGTTAGAATCAGCAACACTGATACGATGTGTGTGACACCCATCCTGGTTTTCTTTCTCTCTATAAAATCAAATAGTACAGAGATTTAGTGACTTTTAGGTATTACACAGTGTTAAACCTGCAAATGACAGTTTCCATAATAGCAGTGATTTTCGTCTTTTTTACTCAAGTTACACAAAACATTCAAAGGGAAAGATTTGATTTAAAAAATAAGTATAATGTAGTGTCTGTCCATGAAACAATCTGTATCCTGATCCATGACTTTAATCTTTGAAATAACTGTAATAAAACGCTTGGTCTTGTCTCTGTCAGGATTCTGTATTTTTATTTTGTGACCAGTCAAGAACACAAGCACAGGGATATTACTAAATAACCTGTGTGAAAACGGAGTGTTGAATAAACATGGTGAAGTTGATTTCTTACATGTCTGCTCACAGAGGACAAAATTTACCGCCATAATATTCATCTCCATAATGCCTTTAAGTATTTTATAAAAACATTTCTCATGTTATACTAACACATACAGACAAAATGGCAACAACAGAGGTGAATGAAGAGGAATCTTCTTTTGTCTTCGTAGGTGTTTTTATGATAATGTCGATCTTTGAGATCAATTCTGGGAGTGCCTATGGTTTGTATGTCACACAGTTTCTACCATGCAGTGTGGGACTCACACTGGTCTTGGTTTTGGTCTAAACTTGGTCTCAACCTCTACGTCTTGGTTTTGTCTGAGTCTCCATACACTCTGGTCTTGGTCATGACTTGGTCTCGGTTTAGGTGGTCTGGACTACAGTACTGGTTGTCCTACACTGTACATTTTCATTCATGTGGCTTTCTGACAAAATCCATAAACTGTTGACAAGTGAGAGAAAGGTTAGAAATGCCGAATAAATGGAGATGAAAAACAAAATTAAATAGCACCTATATTTGGGGCAAACTAAAAAAACAAATCAGCTAAAGAGAAAGCTACAACTGGATTTTACAACATTTTATAATAACTTAATGAGGCAGTCACTTATTGTCACTTTAAATATGTGATAATGACAATTAAATTATAATGAACGAGAATACATGAGCATTTCCTAAAGTAAGACAGAGACTGTTGATAAAATACATTCATACATAAATAAGTAAACACACAAACATTAAACAGACGCATGCATACACACACTCTCTTCTATACACACACAGTGTATAAACGTACAAAGGTCTACATATATATAATGAAAAATGCACTTACCCAAATGTAAAGATATGAGATGAAGGTATAAATCCCCCCTTCTATCTGCTTTCAATGTTAAACACTATTCCAGTGTCTTAATTCAGCCCTGTTCACGTCTGTGATGTTCCAAACCTTTCACCTTAAGTGACAGTCCACATATGTTATGGCCTTTATATAGGAACAGAATACAAAGCTAATGAAGTGACTCATAGGTAATAACTTAATATCTTAAGAATGTTGTGACACCTTTGTGATAAACAAACCCACATCATAGGACACAAACTGCCAGATGTCAATACGTCAGTGTCTTGGCTCAGTATAATGGCATACTCCCTTTTTCATCCTGTGAAACAGGTTGCTGGTACATTTCTCTGAAGTGAATGTCAAAGGAAGTTCCTCCAGTGTGATGAGAAGTTATGACAAGGAAGTTTATTCAGATTTCTTATAACATGATCATGAAGCAAGGCGAAAGGCACCAAAAATAAAACAACAAGAAAAAAAAACAAACCAAGGAAAACAAGGAAAACAAGGACATTGTATATTTAAAAATATTGAATGAATATT
Source organism: Epinephelus malabaricus (assembly GCA_037127435.1). Taxonomy (NCBI): domain Eukaryota; kingdom Metazoa; phylum Chordata; class Actinopteri; order Perciformes; family Serranidae; genus Epinephelus; species Epinephelus malabaricus. Next base: position 17,700,239 of record JANUFT010000023.1, on the reverse strand, counting down.
GTCTGTGATATTTGTTGGGGTTTTTTTTCCGGCAGCTCAGAAATGCGCAGGGTGGCAGGGTTGTGCAGTTGTCACCGTGTCAGCGTGGGTTCTCTCCTGGTACTACTTCCCACAGTCCAAAGACATGCAATTTAATTGGTGACTCTAAATTAGCTGTAGGTGTGATGTGAGCATGAATAATTGTCTGTCTCTATGTGTCAGCCCTGTGATAGTCTATTGACCTGTCCAGTGTGTACCCCACCTCTCACCTGGGACCCAACAGGTTAAACGATTATAGAAAGTAATAAGTGAATGAATGTATTACAACAAGTAAGTCAAACTATTCATGTAAATTAAATAGAAGACTTTTCTTCTTTTAAGAAATGAATATTTTCTTTTTAGACTTTTCAAAATCTACAGATATCCTGTTATACTGCTGTTTCTTGAACATGTGTTTCACAAGTGGGTTGAGTGATGTATTTTCATCTTGCCAATTTTTATACAAAGTCAGTGATTTGTATGTCACGCAAATTAATATGAATATCCTTTCTACACGGGCGGCACGGTGGTGTGGTGGTTAGCACTGTCGCCTCACAGCAAGAGGGTTCCCGGTTCGATCCCAGGTGTGGGAGCCCTTCTGTGCGGAGTTTGCATGTTCTCCCCGTGTCAGCGTGGGTTCTCTCCGGGCACTCCGGCTTCCTCCCATAGTCCAAAGACATGCAGATTGGGGACTAGGTTAATTGATAACTAAATTGTCCATAGGTGTGAATGTGAGCGTGAGTGGTTGTCTGTCTCTATGTGTCAGCCCTGTGATAGTCTGGTGACCTGTCCAGGGTGTACCCTGCCTCTCGCCCGATGTCAGCTGGGATAGGCTCCAGCCCCCCCGCGACCCTCAAGAGGATGAAGCGGTTAGAAGATGAATGAATGAATGAATCCTTTCTGGACACTGGCAGTGGTTAAATCTGAATTGTTCAGTTCATTCATTCATCTTCTAACCGCTTCATCCTCTTGAGGGTCGCGGGGGGGCTGGAGCCTATCCCAGCTGACATCGGGCGAGAGGCAGGGTACACCCTGGACAGGTCACCAGACTATCGCAGGGCTGACACATAGAGACAAACAACCATTCACACTCACATTCACACCTATGGGCAATTTAGAGTAATCAATTAACCTAGTCCCCAATGTGCATGTCTTTGGACTGTGGGAGGAAGCCGGAGTGCCCGGAGAGAACCCACGCTGACACGGGGAGAACATGCAAACTCCGCACAGAAGGGCTCCCACGCCCGGGATCGAACCGGCAACCCTCTTGCTGTGAGGCGAGAGTGCTAACCACCACACCACCGTGCCGCCCGTGAATTGTTCAGTTGTTCTGTTCAATTGTTCTGTTGTTCTGTTCTGTTCAAAAAATAAGGGGAACACTTAAATCACACATCAGATCATGATGACTGAATAAATCAAGTTGAAAATCTTTACTGATGTACATTGTATAATTTGGTGAGACCAAAGTGACAGTCAATGGAAACCAAAATCATCAACCCACTGAGGGCTGGATTCAAAATCACACCGAAAATCAAAGTAAAAAACTGAAATCAAAGGCTTTTCACGGCAACTCAGAACGTGACTCAGTAGTGTGACTCAGATCGCATGACTGGTTTGACCCACCGCCAAACCAGTCATGCTGGATGATGTACAGGCAGCATAACGTTCACCATAGTTTCTCCAGACTCACATGTGATCAGTGTTTACCTGCTTTCATCTGTGAAGCCAATGGGAGCTTAATAGTGGTACTGGTGTCCTCTGGTGAATGCCAATGGAGCTGCATGGTGCTGGGCTGTGAGCACAGGTCCCACTAGAGGACGTCGGGCCCTCATGCCACTCCCATGGAGCTGTTTCTGACAGTTTGGTCAGAACATGCAAACTTAGAAAAAGTAAGCGAAGGGCCACACATGGGACAATTGAACTGAACCATGAAACACATTGTGCTGAATTATGTTAAAATTTCAATGACACAGCAGAATGCTTTACAATAGGCTATTTGGCAGCCCAGAGGGCACCATTTTACCTGCAGCTTTGAGAACACTTGTTTGCACTTTCCCTTATGTGATTAACCTGTGATCTAATTTGCAAGCTAGGACCACTGAATCTTCTGATTTTATTTTGAAGTAACAAAGTCATGAAAATGCTTGGGACATAGAAACACATAGATTGAGTAAAACTGGAGTAAAATACCTTTACTCTAATTAGGGTTGGGATCCGTTTCTTTTTTGAACCGGGTCCAAAGTTCCGGTTCCGGAATCGGTTCCATCATATTTGGAGTAACGGTTCCTAGATTGTAAAAAAAAAAAAAAAAAGTCAGTTCCATTTCCATTAGAGTGTGGCACAGGCCGCATATTTCTGTCCAAACCCGACTGAGCCTGACATTATTTAATGACTAAAGCACTGAGTTTGTGTCACACAGTTGTTATGGTTACAGGCTATTTAACAGGCCGGGCGTGCGCCGTGGGTGCTCAGCGGAGAGGGAGACCTCCGTGTTTGAGACAGGAGCAGGCGGCAGGAGGTCTGAGGCTTCCAGCAAGGGGAGAGGGAGAAATATAACAAAATAAGATAAAATAGGAAAAACCTGTCTCCCTCTTTTATTTTATTTTCAGCGTTCAATCAAGGCGGAGGCGGGAGGTCAGAGACTTCCAGCGAGGGGAGTGATAGAAACAAACAGCCAATGTGTGTGTGTTCTGTTCAGGTGTTAGAAAAAAAGAAAAGAAGCCAGCACTCACAAATGTCCTTTTGGAAATTTAATAAACCAACTTGGGTGGCGTTACCAGAAACACAGACGTTTCGACAGAAAGTCTTCTTCAGTGTGTAACTCAGATTACGGAAGTGGCGTTTAAATACGCTAGAAGCAATCAGTGCAGGTGTGTGGAAAGACAATTTACACTTCCGCCATACAATATAGTGCCAACTCACAGGCAAAGAAAAACACAACAGCAATACAACAATCTTAAACACGTGTCACAGCTAAATAGCAGTAGATACACCGAAAATCGATATACATATGCATAATAAATTCTGCTCATACAAAAAGGCACTGTGGTCAACAGTAAAACATGTGTGCTTGAGGGGGCAACTAAAGTACCCAACTGTCAAATAACCATTAATTAAGATCAACAAATTGTCCCTCAATTAACAATCAGAACACAAATGCACAAGAAAAATAAAGTGCAAAAAAATCACTGAGTAGCTGTCCCTCAATCAGTAATCAGATCACAGATGCACAGTAAGAAAAATAAAGTGCAAAGAAATCACTGAGTCGCTGTCCCACAATTAACAATAAGATCACAAATACACAGTAAGAAAAATAAAGTGTGGAAAAGTCACTGAGTCGCTGTCCCTCAGTTAACACTGGCAAATGCACAGTAAGAAAATAAAGTGCAAAAAAGTCAACGAGTCGCTGTCCCTCAATTAACAATCATAAATGCACAGAAAGGAAAATAAAGTGCAAAAAGGTCATTGAGTAACTGTCCCTCAATAAGCAAACAGATCACAAGTGCGCAGTACAAAGGATAAAATACTAAGTAGCTGCCCCTCAATTAACAATTAGGCCATAGATGCATAGTAAAGTAAACAACCTGCATCAAAACACTCTGAGTAGCTGTCCCTCGCTAAGAGACGAGAGATGTCAAAATACATAAAAAATAAACAAAGTGTAAAAATACATTCGGTCACTGTCCCTTACTTAATCAGATGATGAGTGCACAGTACAATGCATAGAGTACTAGAGATCTGCATCTTTACCCCATAAATAACGGTTGGGAAAGAAGTAGTACAAAAGAGAACTACATTAGAAATAGTCACCCCTCAGTAAACATTTAGATCATAAGAGCGCAGTGAAGACAAAAATTCAGATAGTCACTGAGAGGTTCCACTAACAGGTCATCAAAGTATGCACAGTCAGCAGCAGAAGATTCAACGGGTAAAAAGCCCAGTGTATAGTGCAGACACCGTATCATGGGTGATACCATAAGCCAGTCTCTAGTAGTCACAGAAAACAACTTAACAGCAACTCTTCATTCATACCTTTAGGAAATTCGGGCTGTAACCTATGGATCCAAAAAGCCTCTCTCTGTAGAAGAAACTTCTCTCTATCTCCCCCTCTTTTAAGTGGTCTGACTTCTTCTATTCCCTGAAATCTTAAAGCGCAAACCTCGTGACCTGCTGCAGTGAAATGTCTTGCTACAGAAGATTTATCGTCTTTGGTTCTGATGTTGCTTTTGTGTTCAGAGATACGAGTCTTAAGCTCTCTTTTAGTCTTACCAACATAGCATAAGCCGCAAGGGCATTTCAGCAGATACACAACAAACTTAGATTTGCATGAAATTCTACCCTTTAACTTTAAACTTTTTACCTGAGTGGGGATGTGTGAATGTATTACCCTTAATCATGGCGTTACACTGAATGCAACTATTGCAAGGGAAATTGCCAACAGGTAAAAAAGACAAAAAATGTTGGGGCCGAACATAACAATCAGCTCTAACTAATAGATCTCTCAAATTAGCAGCACACTTCTGAGCGAAAATAGGAGTGTTCTTAAAAATATGGCCTACATTCGGATCGCTAGCCAGAATGTGCCAGTGTCTTTTAATGCAGTTTTTAACATCATAGGACAAATCAGAAAAAGTAAGCGCACAGACCAGATCAGAGGTTTTAGAGGAGGATGGTTTAAGTGTTAATAAAGTTTTCGTATCAATCTTTCTCACTCTCTGGAGACAGTTGTCAAGAATGTTCTTATCATAACCTTTAGCACTAAAGCGGGCACATAAATCAACAGCCTGCTCTTCAAAGGCAGATTCAGTACTACAAATTCCGGAGGATGGTAACTGGAAAAGTCAAGAAAACTGTTAGTGTCCATTTTTTTTCTATGAACTTTAGTCTCCAAGCGTCCCCCTTTACTTACACAAACATCCAAGAAGGAGACAGAGTCATAACTATACTCCAAAGAAAATTTGATAGAAGGCATCCTGGAGTTAATCTGTTCCTTAAAGCATTCAAGTCGTTCTAGTGTACCAGAAAAAATAAAAAACACATCATCAATGTAGCGGTACCAACTCTTCAGGAAAGGAAGAAACGGGTTGCTGTGGTAAACAAAGTCCTCTTCAAATTTACCCATGAACAGTATGCATAGTTTGGGGAGCAAGAGCTGCCCATGCTTACACCTTGACACTGCAAGTAAAAAGAATCTTCAAACTTAAAATAGTTTTTACTCAAAATGAGTTCAGACATCTTTAACAAAAAATCAGTTGGGGGAGTGAGGACTTCCCTTCGACTAAGATAATAAGCCAGAGCCTCTAAACCCTCAGTATGTGGCACATTAGTATAAAGACTAGTAACATCCATAGTACAAAGAAAGTCGCTGTCTTCAATATTTTTTACAGAGTGCAATTTGTTCAAGAAATCAGTGGTGTCTTTAAGAAACGAAGGAAGTTGGAAAACTAGTTTTTTAATATGCAAATCAATATATTGAGATAAAGGTTCAGTCAAAGATTGTGTACCAGCTACTATAGGTCGTCCAGGCACAGGTTCCACACAACTTTGTGAATCTTGGGGAGTGTATAGAAAATAGGACGTACTGGATGTCTTTGAAACAAAAAACTGTATTCATTTTGAGAAATAAGAGAGTCATTTAAAGCCTTACTTAAAATATTGGTAGGGGACATTTAAGGTGCACAATTGACTATGGGACCTCATTCTACCCTAATCTACACCACTAATTTGAATGGGCACAAGTTGCTATTTTTGTTTGTGCTTTGTGCATGTGTTTTTAAAGGGTATTAATCTAAGTATTGAGCTTTGAAACTTAAAATAATGCGATAATTTAATGAAATGTCTGTGGAACTGAGAAGCTACCTGTGAAATCATTTAATTTTAACACACCAAATACTTGCTTAGAAATTGGTATATAAACATAATTTCCCCCCAAATAGATACATTTGGAAAACAGAAATATTCCAATTTCATTCTATTAAAACTGACATATGACAATGACATATTTTGAACAACAAATTGTCATTTGAAAGACCGAATTGTCATGACATCACTTGTAGAAAACTGGCAAGTGATTACAATTGTGGAGATGTGTAAAATTGGCAAACTTGTTGATTTCTGTTGTCATTTTCAGCTGTAACGTTTAAAGATATATAGCTAACCACGACATGTCTGACATTTATGCTGTGCTTATTTTATGTACTTTGTTGTCTTTGTTATCATGTTTGATAAAACCATATCTCCTCGCACAGTAGGTAAAAAATGCACTGCTGTGGCACGAGGATTTTCTACCCGGAAGTTATTGTAAATAAACAGTGTTGGGATTCACTGGACCACAGATGATTTGATACAGAGACATGTGACTCTGTGATGTCACCAAGCCAACTTACAGCAAAGTCTCTGTTACCATCGCTCTTCTTTCTCCCGAGCTGCTGACTGGCTCTTGCTCCTAAACCTCTGAAGAGGTAGGGCATCACACAGGAGGGCCTGCTACACCTTTCCCCTGTTTTCTCACCTCTGCATGCTCACAGCAGGAGCTGCAGCTGCTGCTAACAATGTGGCCTGCTTCAAGCGGACACAGAACCTGATGATCTTGCAAGTAAGTGTGCTAAACACAGGGTTTGCAACCAACTTTCCAGCAACAAGGAGAACCAAGTTGAGTTATCAACCCCCTAACTCTGCAAAGACACGGAGCGACTGGTCTCCTCGGACCCGCACCTTTAGTAACCAATAGTAACCTCATTTCAGTTAAGTGTACACCAACTCCAGATAGCGTACATCCCATTGCTTTTAACAGTAAACTTGGTCTTCTTAATGTCAGATCCCTTTCTAATAAATCATTTTTATGTAATGATTTTATTGTTAGCCATGATCTTGATTTTTTTCTAATCACTGAATCATGGCTGACCCAGGATAACATAGCTCCTTTAATAGAAACAAGTCACCCTGGCTACTCTTACCTGAACCAACCCAGATTAACTGGCCGAGGGGGTGGTCTAGCTGTTTTCTATAAAAACTGTTTTAAATGTTGTAGCACCACTTTTGGGTCTTTCACTACCTTTGAATCCCTCTGTTTCACTGTTTCGGGTAGCACACGCACCCTCTGTATTCTTATTTATAGACCACCAAAATCTACAACTGGTTTTATCACAGAATTCTCAGAATTATTGTCAATTGCTATCCCTAAATTCGATAATATTTTAATTTTAGGTGATTTTAATGTGCATATTTGTTGCCCTAAGAATTTTTTAGCTAATGAGTTTTTAAATCTGGTGGAAACTTTTAGTTTGTCTCTCGCTCCTACTGGTCCTACTCACACCAAGGCCACACACTGGATCTCATTTTATATACTGGAATTACTGTAACACGCGCTGTATTGATATTAGGGTCACTGATCATAATTGTATTTTATTTAACACCACCTTGCCCATTATCTCAAACCAACCTGAAAGTCAGACACGCTCCCGCATTTTTAATTCAACATCTGCCTCCATATTCTGTCAAGAATTTGCTTCCTCTGAGTTCCAGATTTGCTCTTTAATGAACACTAACAATATTTTAAATGGTTTTAACAGCACCTGCTCAGACACTCTAGACAGAGTTGCACCTTTTATAACCAAAAAGCCTAAAAATACCTCTCAGCCCTGGATAAATGAGGAAATTCGCTCATTAAAGAGAATCTGCCGTCAAGCAGAATGGAAATGGAAGGCCACACGATTAACTGTCCACTTTGACAGTATAAAAATTTTAATGAGAAAAACCAGCATAACACCAGAGTGTTTTTTAATACTATCAGCCGCACTACAGACGCCCCTCCCACATCTACGGAGACATGTGAGGAGTTTTTATCTTTCTTTTCTAAGTCAGTACAATAAGAAATCAAATCACCCCACTGCCTCTTGTAACACTCGATCCACCCATTAATCTGTCGTGCTCCTTAAATTTATTTCACCCTGTCTTAATACAACATCTTGGTAAAACCATCTCCAACATGAAGCCCACATCCTGTCCTCTTGATATCCTCCCCACCCGCTTCCTTAAAGAAGTCCTGCATTTAGTTTGTCCTTTTATTTTAACTATAATTAACTCCTCCCTCTCATCAGGCATAGTTCCCAACCACTTCAAGACTGCATTAGTACAACCACTTCTCAAAAAACCCTCATTAAAGCACCTTGTAACTTTGTTTGGAAAGGTGCTATACAAATAAAGCTTATTATATTTAGAGCAAAGACACAGCAAAGGCTGTACCTGGAACCACAGCTCTTTCCACACTCCAACTGTTGGCTAACATAAGCAGCACGCCACAAAGCAACTCTTCCATGCATTTAGGAATTGGTAATGTAACAACTGGGCATAGAATTATGACAATTGTACAGGTTAAGCAAGACTTTGATTCTGTTAATTGTGATTTAATGCTGTTTATTGAGTTATTTGTTGTGATCTTTGTTGAAATTAGGTCATTGGTTAGTTGGCTTCACCAAAGCTAAGTGATTTTTGTTTGCTGATGCTTTCTTGCATGCAGCTAAACATCCTCTGTACTAACCCAGCCCCTTTTGTAACACATATTGTAACCCATACTACTGATACTCAAATTGGCTTTGACCATAGCATAGGGGAGACAAACCTCCTGCTTCTTTTCCCTTGTCCTGACGTTCCATAGGGTCAGGCAAAACCTCCCCCGGGCTGAAGCCATCTTTGATTCAGCCATCTTGTAGATTTCTGTTGTCAGCCACCCACCCACTCACACACACTCTCACTCACACTCTCTCTCACTCTGACTTATGAGGTCAGGTCCCAACAACAGTGTGATTCCGTCTATAACAGATCCGGAGTTGCTTTTTCAAATTTAAGCCCCTCAGAACCCTTCACATGGATATTTTTCAAAAAACAAACAAACAGTTAAAGCCATAAATCTTTCATATGAATTTGTGACAAGTGTAACTAATACAACATCAATATGATTAATAGACTGACCCGTGCTTTGTAAGTCCTCCTTGCCTCACAGTCCGACATGCTGGTTAAAAAAGAGGGTGTGGCTCTATTGCAGTTGACTTTAGATGATGTAGGCCTAGAATGCTGTGATTGGCTTATAGACAGTCCATCAAATATGTCTGGGCATGTGGATGGAGTCAGATGAGACTTACCATAGATATAACCATCATAAAAAAGTTATGGTCATGGGATGGACAGGGGGTCTGAACGGGTTAATTGCTCCACCAAGATCATAATTTATTTAAGCAATATGACAGAAGAGGGAGTGCTGTTGTACCTGTGGCCTCCTGCAGCAGCTTATCACAGCTGTTCTGATATTTACAGCAACACCACTTTAACTGTCATATTGTTGTTATATAACAGCTCTATAAGTGCCATTTATTAACAGTAAAAAAAAACAGCAGCAGGTTAAGATTTATATATTTATTGAATGATTTATTAGGCTCTGCCAACACAAATAGTTCTGTGACTGGACTAGACCATTGCCAAACAACCCACAAAATACTCCTGCACACTAGCTTGCTACTTTGTGTAAGCTAGGTCTATATGTTACCACAGATCAGCTACTATCTATCATGTAGGCTACCTCTGTGTGTTTCCATTTATTTTGTGGCCAGTGAAATAAGAGTCTGTTGACAGTCGCTTTGGTGACATAAGTGTGATACCGAGGCGTTAGCTTAATCAGTACGTTGCGTCATCTTCTGAAGTCATATAAACAAACCTGGAGATTTACAGTGAAATACTCAGGCTTCTTCCCGTCCCTTCCTCCTTTTCTCAGAAACATTCATTGTTTATTATATACAACATTATTATTATACAACAGTTAGTTCCGGCCCTGCAATCTGATTGGTCGAGAGACAGTAAAACCGTGACGATATTGGAGTACAACATCACGATTATTTCACTGTGTATCACTCCGCCTCACAGCTGATTGCATTCAACAATCAAATCAAAACTGACGGTTAGTGTCAGTTAGGTCGGCAGTTGCGTTGTAGGCTAATTAATTCATCCACTGTCAAACAGCCAAAAATATGGATTTATTTCTTAAAATAAGTTTTGAATTGAACTATGAATGGTCATCAGAGGAAGATGAGGGAGAGGAGAAGCTGAATCCATCTGAGCACACATCCAGGTTTGTCAGTGTTTCATCAGCGGAGCTCAATGACTTGGAGAAAAGCAACATACTGTCAGATCAGAAGGCAGAGTCAGCTGTGCCTGTGAAGCGACAGTCCACCATGCAGTCATCAGAGACTTATTTCACCTGCTGCACAATTAATGGAAACATGCAGATAAATGTGTATAAAGAGTAAGTGCCTGGCGCACCATGTCTGCGTTACATAGCAAAGGTGACAGGTTCCTGAGGGAACTATTTTTGTTGGCAGAAAACAAATAAAATGCTTAAATTATCTATTTTGTCCTCATTTTTCAACATTTCTTAATCAGCCTTGCTTATTTAACTGTTGAACTGTTGTATAAAAGCAATATCACACTCGAGCTCGTGATGCTGTACTGTGATATCGTCTCGGCCTGCGGCCTCGTGCCTATGACCGAATGACAGCCGTGACGATATCACAGTACAACATCACTCCCTCTCGTGTGATATTGTTTAAACAGCACTCATGGAATGCCTCCTGTCCAATCAAATTCCTTGGTTGGAACTAACTGCTGTGTAATGCTTTTTAAAAAGTAAGAATATTCTGAGGAAAAATAAAAGAATCATTGGAGGGAAATTCACAAATAAATATATATCTGCCATATGGGGAGTGTCATGTCCAAGAAACGATGTTCGTCTTGTCCTTTGTGTGAGAGAACCAGTGTCGTGTCCATGCCATTTGCCATTGTCAGGTCTTGTTGTTTTGATACTTTGTTCAAGTTTGATTTCCGTTTTTGTCCTAGTAGTAGTACAGCCTCAGTAGAGTGATTTTCTGTTTGTTTTCTCTTAGTCTAGCTTTAGTCAGTGAGTTTTAGTTTCTTAAGATGTAGCGTTTATTTTCTAGATCATTTTTGTTCTTAGATTAAGTGTAGGTTTTTCCTCTGTCAAGAGTGATTTTCATTTTGTGTTTTTATTTAATAAAACTTTGATTTTGAACTTTAATTCCCGAGTCGTGCATTTGGGTTCAGGTCCTTTGTTCAGTCGAGATGTTTTTGGACATCCCTTCATTAACAATTGTACTGCTGGCAAAAATATGGTTAAATATTGTGTTAGTATTAAACTAGAAATGTGTTGTTGTTTTTGTTTACAATTTTGCAACAGACAGCCTATATTCAGTGAAACATGTTGGAGAGATTTAGACTGGATATTAAATAATCTTGTGACTACTATGGATTGGAAAAAGATATTCGTCATCTGGTCTAAGATTGATGGATCCAGAACATTTTCTGAGGGAAAAAAAACATAAAACTATAGGCCTAACTGAGAAGTACATAGTTTTTGAAGTAACAAGATGGACAACGTTTTGTTTGTTGTTGTTTGTTTGTTTGTTTGTTTGTTTGTTTGTTTGTTTGTTTTGGAGGCTCATGGTTGGTTTTATCAATGGAGAAATTCCACAAAAATAAAAATAGTTAGGCTGACTCCAAACTAATATTGAAGGGACCGTGTTAACCTTTTCAAAAAAATTCATAACCACAATTCATAGGAAAGGGCACACATATGGCTCCAGGGCCGTTGTTTGTGAGAACACTGCAACCCACGCCTGAGCCATCTCAATTTGCTTCAACAGCCTAACTTGATTCCAACCCAGTGTTGTCTAAATTTAGATTAGACTAAAGGCCTCAAGATGACTCTTATTCACCACCCTCAAATAACAGGCTAGTAATGCAATTAACGCAACTGACTTTAAGGATGCGCCACATCGACCACTACTCTCACAGACCTCCACACCAAGTTTACCCAGCTTTGCAAAGACTGAACAAGAAAAAGTCACCCCTGGATGCAAAAAATAGAATTGAATGACATCAAGCACAACCCTGCTCTCAAGCACACTGGATCACACAGTTTCCAAAAAGTGGTGCAATGTAACAGAGTAACAATACTTTGTAAAAATATTTAGTGTATGTCCATTTTAGAGTATCTCTGTTTTACTTGAGTATTTATATTTCTGTCAACTTTCACTTTTACTCCACTACATTTCCTAAACAAAATGTATAGCTTGGACTATACTCCATTAAATTACTATGTATTAGAGTTAGGGTTGGGACTCATTTTAACAATTCTGATTCCTTACCGATTCCTTCTTAACGGTCCGATTCCTTACCGATTCCTCTTACCGTTTCCTACATTATATTTATTATACTTGCTATACATAAACAAGTATATAATGAACACAAATGCAATCATACAAATACAAAAACTTTATTCTAACTGTTGCACAGTACAATTAGATGAAAATACACATTTGTGTGTGGTGTGTATTTCAGATGTAGAGCTTGTATCATCTCCCTGAGAATATATAACGACAAAAAGTGATTCTCTGATTTCTACAGTAGCACTATTACCTCAAATTAACCACAGCAATGTAATAAAAAAATACTTATATGCATTCATGCTTGGGCACTGTTATTTACGTGACAACACCTGAACAGAATCACGTAGGAAAGAAGCAAGCACTCTCAAAATAAATCCACTCAACAGGTGCATGGCCAAAAGCATCTATCTAAGACTCAAGCTGAGATTGCCGACATTAGGAGCGAGATGAAAACTAAGCTCACGACTCAGCAGATCCAGGGCGTTGAAGATAAGTGCACTGCTGTTAAAGACTCCTTCGAAAAGCAGCTGTCTTAGACGAAGCTTAATAAATATCGGAGAGACACACTGGACTATAAAAATGGCCGCGTGTACCCCTGGTTGTCTTCAAAAGGCCACACTGCTCATCGCCACTGGCGCCGCCGGGATGACTTCATGGCCTCCAGGTCAGGTACCTGACCAGGAAGGCGGCAAGAGACGGGCTACCAGGCGGGGCGGCAGGCAGCACCGGTCACATCGGAGGGACCCGGAGTGTGACTTAAACGTCATCAACCTCTCTAACAGGCCCCTGACAGAACACGAGGTGGCTGTCCTCTCTAAAGGTCTGTCTTTTGTTCCCTGCAAGAAAGCTGATTCATTTAAAACTAGGATTGAAATGTTTAAATTTTTAAGGTCTGTTAAGTAGAGAGCTTTCTTTGATAAGGGTACTTTTAACCTGCCGTCTCTCTCACCACAGACTTTTGATGTGGAGCCCGAACTCACTGAGGCCACTGGACCTTATAGACTGAGAGCGAGGAGCACTTTTGTCCCACCTGCCCTTAACCCTTCAGTTGCCACATTTTGCCGACTTGTGGAACAGGAGGTGTCTTCTCAAGTACATGAAAAAGACAAAGTAAGACTGTACTCCAACATTAGCCTTCAAGAAAAACAAGCTCTTATTGAGTTATCCAAAGACACTTCTGTTGTTGTTCGTAAAGCGGATAAAGGAGGAGCGATTGTCCTACAAAGCAAAGAAGCATATAGAGATGAAATTTTGAGACAACTTGACAATAGACAATTTTATACTCCTCTGACTTATGACCCCACTGCGAAATTTCTGGGAGAAGTGGACTCTTTCTTAAACCACCTTTTCTTTTCATCATTATCTAGTGAGGTACTTGCCGAGTTGCCAGGTTGTTTTCTGCAAACGTGGGCTATCTTTACAAAGAGTGAATGAGTGAGATATGGGAAATACCTGACCCACTGATCTGGCAACCGTCAGGATGGCTACTACACATTTTCATGAGCTGAAGCTCTAATGTTACTGTTAGCTCATGTGAGATGGATGAATGAGATCAATTTAATGTTTAAGAATTAAGCATCACTGACCTAATATCTCATTTGATTTTATATTTAAAATCCAGGTATTTTGCTTGTTTGTGTTGATTGCTTGAACATGGAATTTTAACATCCACCATCTTTACTTACTTGTAGACAGAGTTGCCAGTAAAAAAGAAAAAAATTAGACATTTTTTTAAAAGGGACCAAATTGTAACAAAATAACAATCTTCTGTTAATAGGAACTATCAACACCAACACAGGCAAGTGGAGCTGTAGGCTCTCAGGTGAGCTAATGTGAAATGGCTGGCTGTAACTTGAAAAATAGTTTCTGAGATTGCTTAATGGCAGATTAATGTTGCAGAGCATTGCCATAGATCTGTGTAGCCCAAACTAAATCAACTGACTGAAAAGTGATGTCTTCAAAGTGCATGTTCTGTTTGACCAACAGTCCAAACGCAGTGATATTTACTTATCATAGAAAACAGTGATAAACAACAATTACACATGATTTTTACTTAAATAATTTCCTTATTATCAAAATTAATTTACTAACTGCATTTAATAGCTACCTTATGACGCTATAAGATTTTAGGGAATGATGAGGCAGGGATTGTATTTATCTTTAATGCATCAGTGAAAACAATTTTCATTCACACAACTTATCTTCAATAAGCATTGATTTATCACCTACTTAAAACAACAAAAGAGTATCACAGATTATGATATAAATGTTAATGTATACAAGATTTTTTATTTGTCATGTTTGTTTTTTGATCATTAGAAAGGCAGTATTTCTTACAAAAACTGTACAAACATTAAGCTAAGTTCTCTGAATACACATAAATAAATGTAGTGAGTGGCTCATTATACAATACACTGTTCTGACACTGCATTAATGATTACCACAACCTATAAAATAAATCAGCGGCAGTTTGTGTTTGAGCAGAGAACACACTATAGCGAGTTTTACTTCAGTAAAATTAAGATTTTTAAACCTTACTAACTGAACAGCTCTTAAAGACTTCAAGTCAAATTCCTCAATAATCTGAATATATATAGTGATGTTGGGGTTTTCACAGCCCCTTTAAAGGTGTTTGCAACAACCTCAGCCTGTGGGATTTGATCTGGTGATGCCATGTTGGTGAACTTGAGCCACACCTCTGAAAGTCATCTGCACCTTTATGACTTCTTCTAATCACAGCGACATTCTTTGCTCCTGTAAAGTCTGTTTAGACATGCCTCTAAGATAACAGAGGTGTCTGTTTTGTCCACTTTTAAAAAGAAGATCTTTGCAAATAAGAAGCCTTCTAAGAAGATTTATCATAAACGTCATTCTCACTGTGGCAGTTTTAAGTCTTTTGTATCATGGCTGTATATCAAAATGCTTTTTGTGAGAGTCATTGCAAAAAATTAGCTGATAGTGGTTGATGCTGGTTTTAATGCTGGTGGTTACTCTGTGCCTGAGGTGACCGAAAAACAATGTTTCTCTGTGTGGCGGTGTTTGAATAAATATGAATCTCATAGCCAAAGTAAAGAATGCACCACTCCCAGTTCTCTCTCTCTGGACAAACTTGATTCAGTGACACAACAAAGGCTGAGAGCGTCTGTAAGACGCTATTGTAACATTTAATTATGGGAAATCACACGGCAGGGTGTGACTGTCTGTAAACATCACTACTGCTTTAACTAAAGCTCCTGACGTTAAACATGCTGTGATACATTTTCTATTTCCCCACTAAAATCGTTAAACATCTCGTGAGAGATGATTTAAATCCCTCAAAGATTCTGTACTCTGATCATTGAAAGGTTTCTGACAGAAACTGTACAAACTACACAAAATCTCCTAGAATACAGCTATGCATGATTACATAGAAATACTTTGTATAAATAAGATAATAGACAGTTCTGACATCATGTATACCATGACGATAAAACTCTACACATTAGTTCAGGGATGGGATGTGAAGCCCACTATGACCTGCATGTGTTCCTTCATTTAATTCACCATTCAGAAGTGGTGAGCGTGATCCACAGTTTACTTTCCAGTGTGGCTGGCTTTACTGGTTTTGGCAGACATGACTAAACAAGACAACATTCGTAACTATCAAGTTAAATATTGCAAAAGGACAGTGCTCTTTGAAACAAAATTCATTTGTACATTAATAGTGCATTTACTTTCTGACATCTTGAGGCTTAAAGTTATATTGTTGGGCTAATTATTCTAATGATGATTCGATGGACCTCGTAGTTAAAGATGATTTGGACAGCAAGTTTATCAGTGGCTCTGTCTTGTGCTGCTGGTATGAAATACTACAATAGATACATGGTTGTACTGTTGGCAGCGTTCATGACATAGCAGCAGGAGTTGGCCTGGCTTGATGTACCAGGACAGCTCATACCAGAACCTAAGTCTGTTTGGTCCCATGTGGTATGTGACTCTAATTTATTATCTGGAGGACAATAGGTCAGGGGAGGGGACTTACACATCAACCTCAAAACACACCAGAAACCAGAAACCATGAGAGGTTGGGCTTAGGGTTGTCAACCCCAAACAGTAAAATCGAAATAAAACAAAAAAACATATCTGCCACAGAAACATTGATGGAAACCTTTGATGGCCTTATGTTCCTTAAGGAATACAAATACCAAAGCTTACGCTTGCCCTGTTCATTCGAAGCTGTACACAATTCATGACAATCATGAATCATGGATTTTTACCTTTGGCAGTCCTTTTTAGAAATAGTAAACGCAGTCATTATCAGATGGCAATGGTAAATGTAAAATCAGCACTGATGTTATTGCTGGTTTGACAGTAGCCATGACAACAGTACCAGGCAGGATGCGGTGACAAGACTGATCCCGTGGATTACTCCACCTGACACTGTAAATGACGACAAAAGGAAACAAAACATTATTAAAAAAACACGTGTGCAACTTTGGAAATTTTTGTTCAACTAGCACTCATTATTGCTTACCTATGCCATCCACAGTGATGGAGCTGCCTTCAATGTCAAAGCCGGTGACGGTTGAAGATGCGTTGATCAAAACACTTCCAATCTGAGTGTTATTAGGAGCAGATCTGTTCACAAAGCTAACATCCATGATGGTGATGATTGATCCCTCACTGCAGAAAGGGAAAGAACAAAATTGTTTGAAATATCACATTTCTGCCACTAGTCTTTTGTTTTAAGACAACAAATCTTGACAAATTACCTAAATGACACCACTTTCACAGATCTGAAGGAGGAAGGGAATGCGTCTTGAAAAACAGGATGAAGCTGCAGAAACAGAAAATAAGTTGTATTTGCAACTTTTTTTTAAATGTCTATTATTTGGAATGTATAGTATGTAATCAATTCTTTGAGTTGGTGATTGATCTATCCGATAAAATAAGTCAGTAGATGTGCTAGCATTTTTCTTACAAAGGTTGAGACTAACCTGTGTCTCTATCATTGAAGCTCTCCTTATATAAGCTGGAGATGATGGATTCAGCAAGTCAGTTGTAAATGTGTCTCGAACAGATCTGAAAGACACCCTTGATGTTATGAGATTTGTGGGTGCAGCAGTTGCAGGCGCGGCAGTTGCAGGTGCAGCAGTTGCAGGCGCGGCAGTTGCAGGTGCAGCAGTTGCAGGTGCAGCAGTTGTTGGAGCAGCAGTTGTAGGTGCAGCGGTTGTACGTGCAGCGGTTGTAGGTGCGGCGGTTGTAGGTGCGGCAGTTGTAGGTGCTGCAGTTGTAGGTGCAGTGGTTGTTGCTGCTGCAGTTGTAGGTGCAGCTGTTGTAGGTGATGCAGTTGTTGGTGCAACAGTTGTAGGTGCAGCTGTTGTTGGAGCTGCAGTCGAAGGTACAGCAGTGGTAGGTGCAGCGGTTGTAGGTACAGCCGTTGTTGGTGCTGCAGTTGTAGGTGCAGCAGTCGTGGGTGCAGTTGTCATAGGTGCGGCTGTCGTAGGTGCAGCAGTTGTGGGTGCAGCAGTCGAAGGTGCAGCAGTTGTAGGTGCGGCAGTTGTTGGTGCGGCAGTCGTGGGTGCAGCAGTTGTCAGTGCCGCAGTTGTTGGAGGAGCAGTTGTGGGTGCAGCAGTTGTAGGTGCAGCCGTTGTTGCTGCAGCTGTTGTAGGTGCCGCAGTTGTTGGTGCGGCAGTTGTGGGTACAGCAGTCGTGGGTGCAGCAGTTGTAGGTGCAGCAGTTGTAGGTGCAGCCGTTGTTGCTGCAGCTGTTGTAGGTGCCGCAGTTGTTGGTGCGGCAGTTGTGGGTACAGCAGTCGTGGGTGCAGCAGTTGTTGGAGCAGCAGTTGTAGGTGCAGCGGTTGTAGGTGCAGCAGTTGTTGGAGCAGCAGTTGTAGGTGCAGCGGTTGTAGGTGCAGCTGTTGTAGGTGCTGCAGTTGTTGGTGCAGCCGTTGTTGGTGCGGCAGTTGTAGGTGCCGCAGTTGTTGGTGCAGCAGTTGTAGGTGCAGCAGTTGTAGGTGCTGCAGTGGTAGGTGCAGCAGTTGTAGGTGCAGCCGTTGTCGGTGCGGCAGTCGTGGGTGCGGCTGTCGTTGGAGCGGCAGTCGTTGGAGCGGCAGTTGTGGGTGCAGCTGTTGTTGGTGCAGCTGTTGTAGGTGCTGCAGTTGTTGGTGCGGCAGTCGTAGGTGCGGCAGTTGTAGGTGCAGCTGTTGTAGGTGTGGCAGTGGAAGGTGCAGCAGTTGTAGGTGCAGTCGTTGTTGGTGCGGCAGTCGTGGGTGCAGCAGTTGTAGGTGCAGCAGTGGTAGGTCCCGCAGTTGTAGGTGCAGCAGTTGTAGGTGCAGCAGTTGTGGGTGCAGCAGTTGTTGGTGCAGCTGTTGTAGGTGCGGTAGTTGTAGGTGCAGCGGTTGTAGGTGCCGCAGTTGTTGGTGCAGCAGTTGTGGGTGCAGCAGTTGTTGGTGCAGCTGTTGTAGGTGCTGCAGTTGTTGGTGCGGCAGTTGTAGGTGCGGCAGTGGAAGGTGCGGCAGTTGTAGGTGCAGCCGTTGTTGGTGCGGCAGTCGTGGGTGCAGCAGTTGTAGATGCAGCAGTTGTAGGTGCGGCAGTGGTAGGTGCAGCAGTTGTAGGTGCAGCCGTTGTTGCTGCAGCTGGTGTAGGTGCCGCAGTTGTTGGTGCAGCAGTTGTGGGTGCAGCAGTTGTTGTTGCAGCCGTTGTGGGTGCAGCTGTTGTAGGTGCAGTGGTTGTTGGTGCGGCAGTTGTAGGTGCAGCAGTCGTGGGTGCAGCAGTTGTAGGTGCCGCAGTTGTTGGTGCAGCAGTTGTAGGTGCAGCAGTTGTAGGTGCTGCAGTGGTAGGTGCGGCAGTCGTAGGTGCGGCAGTTGTGGGTGCAGCTGTTGTAGGTGCGGCAGTGGAAGGTGCGGCAGTTGTAGGTGCAGTCGTTGTTGGTGCAGCAGTCGTGGGTGCAGCAGTTGTAGGTGCAGCAGTTGTAGGTGCAGCAGTGGTAGGTCCCGCAGTTGTAGGTGCAGCAGTTGTGGGTGCAGCAGTTGTTGGTGCAGCTGTTGTAGGTGCGGCAGTTGTAGGTGCAGCGGTTGTAGGTGCCGCAGTTGTTGGTGCAGCAGTTGTGGGTGCAGCAGTTGTTGGTGCAGCTGTTGTAGGTGCTGCAGTTGTTGGTGCGGCAGTTGTAGGTGCGGCAGTGGAAGGTGCGGCAGTTGTAGGTGCAGCCGTTGTTGGTGCGGCAGTCGTGGGTGCAGCAGTTGTAGGTGCAGCAGTTGTAGGTGCAGCGGTTGTAGGTGCGGCAGTGGTAGGTGCAGCAGTTGTAGGTGCAGCCGTTGTTGCTGCAGCTGTTGTAGGTGCCGCAGTTGTTGGTGCAGCAGTTGTGGGTGCAGCAGTTGTTGGTGCAACAGTTGTGGGTGCAGCTGTTGTAGGTGCAGCAGTTGTCAGTGCCGCAGTTGTTGGTGCAGCAGTTGTTGGTGCAACAGTTGTGGGCGCAGCTGTTGTAGGTGCAGCGGTTGTAGGTGCAGGAGTTGTAGGTGCAGCAGTTGTTGGTGCTGCAGTCGTGGGTGCAGCAGTTGTAGGTGCGGCAGTTGTGGGTGCAGCAGTTGTGGGTGCAGCTGTTGTAGGTGCGGCAGTTGTTGGTGCAGCAGTCGTGGGTGCAGCAGTTGTCAGTGCCGCAGTTGTTGGAGGAGCAGTTGTGGGTGCAGCAGTTGTAGGTGCAGCAGTTGTAGGTGCAGCAGTTGTTGGTGCGGCAGTTGTGGGTACAGCAGTTGTGGGTGCAGCAGTTGTTGGAGCAGCAGTTGTAGGTGCAGCGGTTGTAGGTGCAGCAGTTGTTGGAGCAGCAGTTGTAGGTGCAGCGGTTGTAGGTGCAGCAGTTGTAGGTGCTGCAGTTGTTGGTGCAGCGGTTGTAGGTGCGGTAGTGGTAGGTGCGGCAGTTGTAGGTGCAGCCGTTGTTGGTGCGGCAGTTGTAGGTGCAGCAGTCGTGGGTGCAGCAGTTGAAGGTGCCACAGTTGTTGGTGCAGCAGTTGTAGGTGCAGCAGTTGTAGGTGCTGCAGTGGTAGGTGCAGCAGTTGTAGGTGCAGCCGTTGTAGGTGCGGTAGTCGTGGGTGCCGTCGTTGTAGGTGCAGCAGTTGTTGGAGCAGCAGTTGTGGGTGCAGCTGTTGTTGGTGCTGCAGTTGTTGGTGCAGCAGTTGTAGGTGTGGCAGTTGTGGGTGCAGCTGTTGTTGGTGCAGCAGTTGTAGGTGCGGCTGTTGTAGCTGCAGCAGTCGTTGGAGCAGCAGTTGTGGGTGCAGCTGTTGTTGGTGCAGCAGTGGAAGGTGCGGCAGTTGTAGGTGCAGTCGTTGTTGGTGCGGCAGTCGTGGGTGCAGCAGTTGTAGGTGCCGCAGTGGTAGGTTCCGCAGTTGTAGGTGCAGCAGTTGTGGGTGCAGCAGTTGTTGGTGCAGCTGTTGTAGGTGCGGCAGTTGTAGGTGCAGCGGTTGTAGGTGCGGCAGTTGTAGGTGCAGCAGTTGTAGGTGCAGCCGTTGTTGCTGCAGCTGTTGTAGGTGCGGCAGTGGAAGGTGCGGCAGTTGTAGGTGCAGCCGTTGTTGGTGCGGCAGTCGTGGGTGCAGCAGTTGTAGGTGCAGCCGTTGTGGGTGCGGCAGTCGTGGGTGCAGCAGTTGTAGGTGCAGCAGTTGTGGGTGCAGCTGTTGTAGGTGCCGCAGTTGTTGGTGCAGCTGTTGTTGCTGCAGCTGTTGTAGGTGCGGCAGTGGTAGGTGCAGCAGTTGTAGGTGCAGCTGTTGTTGCTGCAGCTGTTGTAGGTGCGGCAGTGGTAGGTGCAGCAGTTGTAGGTGCAGCTGTTGTTGCTGCAGCTGTTGTAGGCGCTGCAGTTGTTGGTGCAGCTGTTGTTGGTGCGGCAGTGGAAGGTGCGGCAGTTGTAGGTGCAGCCGTTGTTGGTGCGGCAGTCGTGGGTGCAGCAGTTGTAGGTGCAGCCGTTGTTGGTGCGGCAGTCGTGGGTGCAGCAGTTGTAGGTGCCGCAGTTGTTGGTGCGGCAGTTGTGGGTGCAGCTGTTGTTGCTGCAGCTGTTGTAGGTGCGGCAGTGGTAGGTGCAGCAGTTGTAGGTGCAGCTGTTGTTGGTGCAGCTGTTGTTGGTGCGGCAGTTGTAGGTGCAGCCGTTGTTGGTGCGGCAGTCGTGGGTGCAGCAGTTGTAGGTGCCGCAGTTGTTGGTGCGGCAGTTGTGGGTGCAGCAGTTGTTGGTGCGGCAGTTGTGGGTGCAGCTGTTGTTGGTGCGGCAGTTGTAGGTGCAGCCGTTGTTGGTGCGGCAGTCGTGGGTGCAGCAGTTGTAGGTGCCGCAGTTGTTGGTGCGGCAGTTGTGGGTGCAGCTGTTGTTGCTGCAGCTGTTGTAGGTGCGGCAGTGGTAGGTGCAGCAGTTGTAGGTGCAGCTGTTGTTGGTGCAGCTGTTGTTGGTGCAGCAGTTGTGGGTGCAGCTGTTGTCGGTGCAGCAGTTGTTGGTGCAGCTGTTGTAGGTGCAGCAGTTGTAGGTGCAGCCGTTGTTGCTGCAGCTGTTGTTGGTGCAGTAGTTGCAGGTGCAGCAGTACTTGATTGTGTTGCAGCTGGTGTCACTGTAGCTACAAAGCACCAACGAATTCAACAGTTTTATCAAAACCCAATTTATCTTGCTCTTATATTACGTAAAATATAAAGGTGATTCTACACTCTGATGTTCAGTTATCTAAGAAATATTTGAGGATGTGTCGGGAAGAACTCAACCATAACTTGATGTTGTGTTGGTGTCGATTTTTACACCTTTTCACATTTTCTATTACCATTTCAAAGCAACTGGTTAAACATGACTCAGCTCACCTGTTAGAATCAGCAACACTGATACGATGTGTCTGAAACCCATCCTGGTTTTCTTTTTCTCTATAAAATCAAACAGGACAGAGATTTACTGACTTTTAGGTATTACACAGTGTTAAACCTGCAAATGAAAGTTTTCATAATAGTAGTGATTTTAGTCTTTTTAACTTAGTCTTAGTGTTTTTAAGTTACAAAACATTCACAGGGAAAGGTTTAATGCAAAAAATAAGTATAATGTAGTATCTGTCCATGAAATAATCTGTATCCTGATCCATGATTTTATTCTTCGAAGCAACTGTGATAAAATACTTGGTCTTGTCTTTGTCAGGATTCTGTATTTTTATTTTGTGACCAGTCAAGAACACAATCACAGGGATATTACAAAATAACCTGTGTGAAAACGGAGTGAAGTGAAGTTGATTTCTTATTTGTCTGCTCATAGAGAACAAAGAAAAATTCACTGCTATTAAATTCACCTCCACCATGCCTTTAATTATTCAATAAAAACATTTCTCATGTTATACTAACACATACAGACAATATGCAATAACAGAGGTGAATGAAGAGGAATCTTCTTTTGTCTTTGCAGGTGTTTTTATGAGAATGTCGATCTTTGAGATCAATTTTGGGAGTGCCTATGGTTTGTATGTCACACAGTTTCTACCATGCAGTGTGGGACTCACACTGGTCTTGGTTTTGGTCTAAACTTGGTCTCAACCTCTAAGTCTTGGTTTTGTCTGAGTCTCCATACACTCTAGTCTTGGTCATGACTTGGTCTCGGTTTAGGTGGTCTGGACTACAGTACTGGTTGTCGTACACTGTACATTTTCATTCATGTGGCTTTCTGACAAAATCCATAAACTGTTGACAAGTGAGAGAAAGGTTAGAAATGCTGAATAAATGGAGATGAAAAACAAAATTAAATAGCACCTATATTTGGGGGAAACTAAAAAAACAAATCAGCTAAAGAGAAAGCTACAACTGGATTTTACAACATTTTATAATAACTTAACGAGGCAGTCACTTATTGTCACTTTAAATATGTGATAATGACAATTAAATTATAATGAACGAGAATACATGAGCATTTCCTAAAGGTAAGACAGAGACTGTTGATAAAATACATTCATACATAAATAAGTAAACACACAAACATTAAAGAGACACATGCATACACACACTCTCTCTTCTATACACACACACACTGTGTAAACGTACAAAGGTCTACATATATATAATGAAAAATGCACTTACCCAAGTGTAAAGATATGAGATGAAGGTATAAATCCCCCCTTCTATCTGCTTTCAATGTTAAACACTATTCCAGTGTCTTAATTCAGCCCTGTTCACGTCTGTGATGTTCCAAGCCTTTCACCTTAAGTGACAGTCCACACCTATTATGGCCTTTATATTGCAACAGAATACAAAGCTAATGACGTGGCTCACAGGTGATGCATTCATCAGAAATGTTTTGATGCCACAGTGATGACCAAATCAGATCATCGGATTCAGACTGTCAGCTGTCAAGCTGTCAGTCTCTTGGCTCAGTAACATGGCATACTCCCTTCTTTCATCCTGTTAAACAAGTTGCTGGTACATTCCACCTACGTGAATGTAAGGAAGTTTCACCAGTGTGACCGTAAGTTGGGACAAACAAAAGAAAAGGCTTGGTAATGGAGTGGGAAGAAATACAAGAAACAAAAAGAACTGCATATTCAAACATATTCAGTGAATAACAGTTAGGTAGAAAATAATTATGTGCATATGGACACATCAAAAAAAATGTAGTTCTCATTTTTCCTTCCTTATTATCTTCTGAGAAAGTGTCAGTTCATGATATTGATATGTTTCAGTATGAATTCACTTCATTTAATAAATAATGAAAATCAACCTGTATTTGTCTTCCAACCTCAGAGTCAACCAAAAACAGATTAAAAAAAAATAACAGTTGCAGCATATTGCTGTTGGTTTCTGAAGCATTCACTGTGTTAAATGTAAGACTTTTTAAGACATTTTCAATACCACACACATACTTACATGTACTTTAATGCCCATTTATGATTATACTGGCCAAAGTCCTAAAGTATGATGGAAATCCAGTGGGGAAGATACAACCTAGAAATATTAAATGTTATATCTTTATCAGTACTTTCCAGCAGTATACTGCCATTCAGAAGTTTGGAATCGCCTTCCACAAAAGCTTGATTCAGTACAGTTTAGTCGTTGCTGCTTTTAGGTTGAAGGAAGTCCTCACTACACATGGATGTTGTTTGTTTGAAAAGAAAAAGCAGTGTTTTGTACAAAGAGAATAAAACGCTGTACAATTGGTCCAACCAGCCTGAGAACTAAAAATACAGACAGACAAAAAAGATTCCTCTGAGCAACAGTTCAATAAAAATAGAAAAAGCTTTGCATTAAAATGTGGGCAGATTCAAACAGGAACAGGTTTCTGTTCTAGTGTCAGGTGCATAATGTCTACAACAAGCTTAAATTAACAGGCAACGTGTTGCCTTAGTAAAGCTATTATTAAAACATCACAATAGAAACATAGGGTTAGTCTAGGGTAAGCACTATTACAGTTGGATCAGGGAATGTCAGCTGAACAAACTACGGATTGAGAAATCACAGTTTAAACCTATTTATACCGTTGAGTAGACTACAGAGGGCCTGAAGAAAAACAGCTTCCCAAAATATTGAGAGCCCAATTGCACCATTTTCGTTCAGTGATGGTCTAGAGTCACTTCTGCTTTTCTAGAAAGGAAAACAAAATCAAAATGCAAGGGTATTTTAGGGGAAAATTAATCACAACAGTATTCTCTCTGGTCATGCAACATACACATGTACATAATGCATTTGGTGTCTGATGTTTACCCTTTTTTTCTCTGTTAAAAGAGGCATTATTTAACCAGCAGTGTTACATGTAAGAATGGCAGTTTAATTAATCTAATGCGACCTGGACCTGGATAAGAGGCATAAAATGTAACATGATGGATGTCTTAAACTGACATTTTTCCCATTATGAGTGAATAGGCACAGCCAGCAGAAGAAACAGCGTTTTGCTTCAGGTTGGGTGGTGCTGACTGAAACTCCTCAAATAGTATTGAACAGGCAATCTACTGTGGCAACAATCACTCTTTCAGTATCGGACAGCTCCTGACAGCTTACAATCAGATACAAAAACATTTTTTGATTAACATTTCTGCCTATGATGGGCAAGAGGAAGTTTTGTAAATTAACTGTGAAAATGATTTTTGAGAGAAAAATGAATCCAGTGCCTTTTAAGACTTGCCAAGACCAACAGATAACCCGTTACTGCTGTTTCTTGAACATAATTGTAAGAAGGTTGAGAGATGTATTTTCCACCTCACAGCTTTTATTCAAAGCTAAGTATTTCCTTGTCATGTAAATTAATTTCTACACACTGACAGTGGAGCAGGTTAAAGCTTAATATTAATGTTAGGTTAAATTTTAACACCAGGTTTGTCAGGTTTAAGAGTAATTTAAACCACTATTATGTCAGTTTAACTTATACGTAATGGTTATCCAGTTGCTATCTATTAAGCTGTTCTATTTAAAACTTTATTGTCAGGATGCATACTTTTAGTTTTAGTGACGTCTTCTTCTGACGTCGGCTACGTAGTCTGTTGTTTTTGCACTGCACCTCCCACAGATCACCTGTCAAGTAAACAGTGCTGATAGTCACAGGAGCACATTACTTCATGCCAAATTAGTTTTGCATCATACCGTATGATAAAAACTCTGCTTATCAGAAAAACAAAACAAACAAACAAAAACAAATTCAGACAGTGATGCAACTCATTATTTTTTGCATATATTGTACTCCTAAGAAGATATACCTAATGCAGGTACTTTGTAGTAATTGTAGCTATACTGTGTATAGCTTTTCATTTCTGGCCCACCAGCTGCAGACTTACTGATAATGTTCATGTATCATTACTAGTGAAGTTAATTTTTTCTAAAAAGCCCTTATATTAAGCACTGATATTTTCATGAATATACAAGTAGATGTAACAGGTGTTCTGTCTTTTTTTGTCTTTAGTTGGAAACTTTAGTGAATACAAAAATTATAGAAAAATATGAAAACACTAAAAGAACAGAATCAAATAGTCTATTGCAGTTATTATATCATAAACAAATATATATATGTAGCAAATAAAAATGACTATAGGGCGTGTTGTTTTTTTATTGGTCATTCAGACAAAAAAGTGCTCATAAGGGAACTTTTTAATCATTATTATTATTTTTTTGAATAGGAGATAGGATTCAACAGTTGTGATGTATTGTATTTATTTGTGAAAACGGACAACAGAGGTTTCAGATCAATGAAAAATCTGCATCTGTGTACAGTCATCATTGTTGTTAAAAGGGTGTGCAAGCTTTTCACACAGCACACCAGAATACGTTTTTCCTCCATGTTAAAAGAGCTGCTGTTTTTAGTGTTTTACCTGCGTTACCACTGTGGGGAAACATCGGCATGTTGAGTTAAAGACATTTACATAAACATCCTAAGTTATAGTTAGGATTTAAGATTATAGTTATGGACTTATTTGAAAAGGTCAACATGGCCTATGACAATGAATGATCCATTTCACATTCCATCACAAGCCACACCAACTCTGACTCCGGAGCAGATAGTTTACTACATGTCATGACTCACATTTGGTGTAATGACTCCCCCTGTTGATGAATATGGCTACATTTTGGTACACATTTTTTTTTCTCCCATCTTTATCAACACAACAATATGTATACCAGGAATACAGGCAGAGGGTATGGCAAAAATAGGCTACAATTAAATAATAAGAACAAAAAAGTAAATTGACACAATACACTGTGCATAGACTGTCTAACAAAAATATTTAGTTTTCCCAGTTTTAACATGTAAATTGTGGTGCTGTTATGCAAAAGTATGAGTAAAAGATGTTTGGTGTCAGTGCATTTATTTTATTGTTGAATTTCTCTACTAATATAACCAGCCATCCAAAGACCATAAGATCTTTGTCCATTCTGTTAATTTCAAAACTAAGTAACACGTCCTTCACACGTAGTTTATTTTCTCCTTATAAAATGTACATTATCCATCCAGAATATTTTGTGTGTGAAAATAATATAAAAGAGCAGATGACAAATATCTTTTTCTAATCTAAAGAAGTCACAACAGTTGCAAGATTATTCAATATCCGGTCTCCACCTCTCCAACATGTGTTTTACTGGATATATCGCTTGCAAAATTCATAGTTTCTTATTATCACAATGTGTATAACATGTTTTATGCCACTTCAATTCTTTATTAAGAGATGCCCCCAAAACATCTCTCCATGTTGTGATTGTGTATTTAATTGTGATTTTTTTTCTCTATCATTTATTTATTAATCATTATTCTATTCTCAAATGTATCGCTGAGCCATCATTGTAATAAGTAATAGATAATCATCTAGGTGTAACAATTACATTTAAAAAGCAACTCAAGATGTTGTTCAAAATATAATATTAATGATCCATTATTTGCCTCAGAATAAAATATTGAATATTCTTGTATTCCAAATGTAGCCTATTTATTTACGGAAAACTGTGTTTTGACACCAGAGTAGTTTATTGGTGAAAATGTGATGATTTCTTAGTTACATAGATATTTCATTAAATTGAATAAATGCTTTGGGACCGCATTGTAAATGTCCATCCTAAATGATTTTTCAATACCATTTCACTTAAAAAACACAATTTTAAGTCTCAAAACTCAATACTTTGATCAATACTCTTTAAAGACCAAAACAAAACATCCTAAGTTATAGTTAGGATTTAGAATTAGCCTACAGTTACGGACGTATTTGAAAAAGTCACCATGGCCTATGACAATGAATGATCCATTTCACATTCCATCACAAGTCGCACCAACTCTGACTCCGGAGCAGAGTTACAGTAGCCTATACTGTGTGTCAGGTCACATTTGGTGTAATGACACCCCCTATTGATGGATATGGGTAAACTTTGGTACACATTTCCCCCCCCATCTTTATCAACATAACAATATGTACACCAGGGGCCTGTTGTTTGAAAGTAGAATTAACCAATCCAGGATAAGTGGAAAAGCGAGGCTGGACAAATTCCCCTAAGTCCATCCTGGCTTAATTGGTTATTCGAACGCCAAGCCAGGCTGAGGAGGCGCGGCTTTGTCAAGCCAGGTGTAACTCATTCGGATAAGTGCGCGTCCTTGGCTTTCTTAAATAGACCCCGAGATCGATCATGGATTCACCGATGCAGCAATGGAGAGGACGCGTGCCGCATACTTCTCACCCAGTGAGCAGCGTCTCATCATGGACACTTACGAGGAGGTAAAACATATAATCACTAAGAAAGGAAACACTGCAGGGATAATAAAGCAGAGCGAGAGTGCGTGGCAAACAATTGCGGACCGACAGAATGCGTAACTAATCTAAAAATACACACTTGCTGCGCAAATGAATCTGTCATAATTACAATTAAAGTTCATTCCACAAATTAACAGTTGTACACTTCACCTTAAAGGTGACCAGTGGATATAATATTACTCGAGAACCAACTGCTGATTTCACACCAGCGGAAGAGCTCGCCCTGGATCAGAACCGAGCAGGCCGATGACGGAGGTGATACGGGGGGGACAGCTACAGACTCTGTCCCACCCACAGAAACCGCCCTCTTCATACAAGGTACATTATTCCAGTATACTGTACATGGAATCAATCATTTTATTCATTCATTAATCAACCACTGGTGTTATGTGGACTGTCTGACTTTGGATTGTCTTGCAGTGTCAGGTGACACACTGACCCTTCTGGAGCCACCAGAAGATGATCCGGTGAGTGTTATTCATTAGAGGCATTTGCTTGACATGTCTGCAAGTTTACATTAGGTCAATACAAATCCTATTTAATGTGGCAGGGTGAAGGCACATCTGCAGCAGGGGATGCAGCAGATGAGGAAGAGACACTTTCTCTGGACTCCAGAAGGTTTGAGGTAACCTGCCAGTCTTGTGTAGATAATTTAATCCTTAATGTATAAGAAGTCAGTGATGTGGTGCTCATAGAAAATATATTTGTAACAGGACACAGATGAACAGCCTGACAGCATGCCTGGAAGTGTAGTGAGTATTGCCTGAAGGACAAGCTGAAACGGTAATGGGGGCAAATGCGTCCCATATAACAGTGCTTTTTTTCGCCACTGACCAGTTCAGATCGCCAGTGCTATCTCTGTAAATAGCATACTAACTTAGTCTTTCCCTTACCTCTGGGCTGTGTGATGTCACGAGCTTTGCTCCACTGTGTCTGTAGCTCTCTCTACTCGTGGGACAGCTGTTTTCTTGAGGAAGAGGTGTTTCGGGATTGGATGTCTTCTCTTCTTCGGCTGGCAGTAGTCATCTTGGGAGAAGTGAGCACTGCAGACCCGATGGTCTGCAAGGCGCAGTGTTTGGAGAGGAGTGTTAGCATCCATTTGTAGCACAACTAGCTACAACTTGAGCATCTCACCGTCCGACAAAGGCAGCCTTTGAAAGCTGTAAGTTACGGGGTGTTGCGCGACATCCTGTTCTTGCGTTCGGGAAAAAGGCCCGTTTATTTAAGCACTCCAAAAACTCCGGTAACACTCCAGGGGGTAGCACGTAAAAGACTCTGTCCTCTGACTCTTCTAGCTTGACACACACTTCACACACACATACTCATTTACAATACCGAGTGCCGAGCGGGGACAACTTCCGCCTTTCTGCTCCAACACTGACTGACAGCTCACACTCACCACTGCCCCAGGGCCGCTACAATATGCTATCTACAGAGATAACACTGGCAATCTGAACCGGTCAGTGGCGGAAAAAAGCACTTTTATACGGGACGCATTTGCCCCCATTAACGTTTTAGCTCATTTCGCGGCTCAGTACTGAACCAATTTTAGAACGAGTGGTACCCATGAATCATACGCACACATACACATGGGGAAATACAGGTTGAAAAATACCGAAGTTGTCCTTTAACTGGGAATATAATTTGGCAAGGTCATACAGTTATGAAACCTAATAACCACTACAGTAATTGTGTTAATGCCAAATACACCTACTTGTATGTTTATTCCAACAATTAATCATTTTATTGGTAAGGATATGTGCATGTCAAAGTATGCTTGGGCCATGACAAAAAGAATGTTTTAAATGTTGTTTTTTTTTTTATTATTATTGTAGGCTTAATTTTTTTGTTCAAAAATGAGGCAAATACGTACATAAAAACATGAAATGACGGTAAAACACATTGATTTCCAATCGCAGTGACAGCTGACTGGACAGTTATGCACCAGGCTAAACTAAGCCTGGTTGTTAGCTTGGTCGGGACCAGGCTAAGTGCACAGAATAAATCTCCAGGGCAACATACGTGCCTCTGCTTTCAAACGACCGAATCAACGTTAAGTTAAGCCAGGATAACCAACATATCCCGGCTTGATCCCTTATCTAGGTTTCGAACAACAGGCCCCAGAGGGGTATTCCAGGTAAGCGGTTCAACAAACTCTGAGTCTAATCCTGGACTCTGAGTTGACTTACCCTGAGCTGGGAAACTCTGAGTATCCGGTTCCAGAACAGCTGATATGAATTAGTTCAATCAACTCTGAGTAGGTACACCTTGAGTTAAGCGCCTGCACAACCACGATAAAAAGCCATCATCAGTGGATCCCCGATACCTTGAGTCACCATGGCAACCAGAGAGAAAAAGCGATCAGCTTATTTTACACCTGTGGAATTGGAGGTGCTCATGAATGTCTACAGTGAATATGAGCATATATTTCGTAAAAAAGTAACACCACTAAAGCTGCCAAGGAGAGAGAGGCGGCATGTGAAATTTAGCAAGCACGATCCTCTCTGATGGGATGTTGGTGGCTTACTGGATAGAGCAGGCGTCCCATAGATGTGGCGTTTGTCGCATCGGCCCGGGTTCGACTCCAGCCTGTGGCACTTTGCTGCATGTCATTCCCTTTGTCTCTCTCCCCCTTTCACGCTTAACTGTCCTGTCAATTTAAGGCAAAATCCCCCCCAAAAAATATTAAAAAAGAATCCTTGCTAATAGATGGTTGATGACTTATTTTAAATTTGAATCCTTTAAAAACTATCATACCCAAGACCCCTCCCCCACCCAGCAAAAATCTCACTCTGAACTGACATCAAAACTTGAGAGCCCTGCCATTAATTTACATTTAACTACACTTAATTAAAATCGTAGCATACAGGTGAAAAAGTGGTGGAGTGGTTTCGAATAGAATCTGATTTTCATGTAGGTGCAATCGCACAGAGGAAAAACACAGTTGAAAGCAGCTTAAAATGAAATATAAAAACATCATTCAAACAGGTAAGGCATATTTTACTTGGCCATGATTGTACCTCTCTTTAGTTTTATTTATATTTGATTTATTAAACAAAGTAGCTTAAATAACCTGTCATTCAGTGGCTATTTCATTATGTAGGCTACTGTAGGCCACCAATATCAGAGGCGGTCCTGGCTAGTTTTACGCCCTGGGCAAACCATCCCTCGGCGATAAATCACTTTTCTATAATACATCACTGATATTTCAATGGAATAAAATACTTATTGACTTATTCATATTTCAAAAACAGCATCTATAAGTGATTAACATAGGGGGATCAAAATAAAATAAAAAAAATAAAATAAAAATCAACCAGCCACCCTCCTCCCCTGACAAGTAAAGAACAGTCCCTTCATAAGTTAAGAACAGTCCCTTAAGTGCGATGAGGTCTGTGGACCGTTACCTGCCACAAAGAGATAAATGTGAATGGCTCGTTTCTCCTCTGACACCCCACATACCTGTGTGCTGCCACGACTAGGTTGTCCAGGTACTATTGGGCAGTCATGACACCAACAAAAGAGGAAATTACTGGACCTGGAGTCTGACTTCTCTGTTGCCGGTAAGGAGTTATCTTGCGCCGCAGAGCACTATGAGCCTCTGCCGTATTCCTGTCTGTGACCCCTGTTAAACCCACAACTGCCAGGATTCACCTTTCCTTTCTGCTGCTGGTTGAAACATGATAATAGGGGTGCCCCAGCGCCCACTCCACTAACTTGATGTGGAAATGAGCAGTAGTCTAGAAAACTGGCGAGTTTTGGGGGTTTTTTTGGGGGTTTTTTTTGGAGGGTGCTCGTGCGCCCTCACATAGATTGCGCCCTGGGCGGTCGACCACATTGCCCATAGCAAAAACCATCCCTGTCCAATATCATATATAAAGCTACCATTCACAAAATGTATAGCGCGATGCACAACTTTTGCTCTGATGAGAGTGCACGTCTGCGGTGTGTCAGATTTGATATGTGTGGCCAGTAAATGACTGAGCCTAATCAAAAACGGTAGGCTGCCGTTCAAACAGATATTCATTGGGGCAAGACAACACATCTAAATGGGATCTGAAGATCCTCTCCCGGCGTGAGGCATTGCGAATTAATTCTGCCTCGATATTGATCTTATTTCCTCTATACGAACAACCCATGTCTGTCTGACAGCTTGCTTCAGGCTCGGCAGTAGGGAGGAGACAGGGTGAATATGGCAAGCCGTTTTAACATTTAATCGCTAGACTGGATATTCATTACAGATATCTGCAACATAATTTTGACTAGTCAAAACTCTAATTACAGGTATCTGTAATTCAGTTTTGACTAGTAAGATTCAAACTATTTTTGCCATTCATGTGTATGGGGTTTGTCAATATAGGTATCTCCAATGTAGTTGCGGATATCTACAATTGTTATTGCGGATATCTGCAACTGAATTGTAGAAATCTGTAATTCCAGTTTGAGATATCTACAGTTTAATTTTGACTAGTCATAATTCAAGTTCAAGATATCTTTAATTATCATCAATTGAAGATATCTACATGGTCCTTTCTAGATATCTTGAATTGAGTTTCAGATAGTCAGAGTGACGTTGTAGATATCTTGAATTCGAATTATGACTAGTCAAAATGACGTTGTAGATATCTCAAACTGGAATTATAGATAGTCATAATGTAATTGTAGATATCCATAATGACAAACCCCATACACATGAATGGCAAAAATAGTTTGAATCTTACTAGTCAAAAGTGAATTACAGATATCTGTAACTGTAGTTTTGACTAGTCAGAATGACGTTACAGATATCTGTAATTCAGTTTTGATTAGTCAGAATGACATTATAGATATCTTCAATTAAAATTCATACTAGTCACAATGACATTACTACTAGTCAAAATGACGTTGTTGATATCTATAATGGTAATTCCGGATAGTCAAACTTAGTGATTAAATGTTAAAACGGCTTGCCATAGGGTGAACTCAGGGTTTCTTAAAGAAAACCTGCCAGGAGCAGGTTAGGTTCTCAGAGTCAGTTGCCATGGTGATTGACTCTGAGTTTGACTTACCTCTCTTACCCTCATTTCAGGGTTAACATAGCCTACTCAGAGTTTTCACTAAACCCGCTTTCTGGAATATCCCCCAGGAATATAAGCAGAGGGTATAACAGAAATAGGCTACAATTAAATTATTAAAAATCAACATAATACACTATGTGCATATACTGTATTTGACAAAAATTATTTAGTTTTCCCAGTTTTAACATGTAATTGTTGTGCCATTATACAAAAATTTGATTAATAAAAGTTTGGTGTCAGTCCATCTCTCCATGTTACTGATATTTAATGATGATTTTTTTCCCTCTATCATTTATTTATCACTCCTTATTATTCTTTTCTCAAATGTATCGCTGAGCCATCATTCTAATAAGCAATAAATAATCATCTAGGTTTAACAATTACATTTAAAAAGCAACTCTGGATGTTGGATCACTCAATGTTCCATTATTTGCCTCAGAATGAAATACTGAATATTCTTGTATTCCAAATGTATTTATTTTGTGTTTTGATACTAAAGACTTTGTTTGATGATTTCACAGTTAGCTTCTCAGTTACATACATATTTCATTAAATTGAATACATGTTTAAGGACAATTAAAAATGTCCATCTTCAATAATTTTGCAATACCATGTCATTTAAACAACATCATAATATTCTGTCAGATAAATGAACGGCTGGAACACTAAAAAACAACACTGATTATGGATTTATATTTAAATTCTGGTGTAATGTGCTAGCTAGTGTGTTTTCATTGCTCAATCATGACATTTTAACATGAGCCATCTTTTGGTTGGACTCCTATTGTTGAAAAGGTGCCCCACAAGGTGTAACAAAACATTTTCTCTTAGCAGCTGTTTTTGATGCCAACACAGGCAGGTGGAGCTATAGGGCCAGGTAAGGTATGATGTTAACAGTGAAATGGTTGGCTGTTCAGTACTAAAATGTAACAAAGTACACCCACTCAAGTAATGTACTTATGTACAATTTGAAGTACTTGTACTTTATTTGTGTATTTCCATTTTATGTCACTTTCAACTCCTCCATTACATTTTAGAGGTAAATATTATTTTAAAGCTTTAGTTACCAGTTTAATTATATTTTGCATTAATAATATAAATTTGCAAAAAGGTTATAAATTTTAATTTTTTAAAGGACATTTTTTACCACAGTTTCCCCCTATATTTTTCAAATTGCAAACTGCTTCCTGTCAACTGGTTCTGTTTCTGATTTTTTTAAGACTGCCCTGGTTCAACCCATTTTTGGAAAGACTTGAGTCCTCTAATCTTAATAATTTTAGGCCCATTTCTAAGCTCCCAGTTTTAGCAAACGTTTAAGAAAGGATTGTAGCAGATCAATTGCTATCTTTTATTAATGAAAATGATATCTTTGAAAAATTTCAGTCTGTATTAGAAAAAAAATCACAGCACTAAAACTACACTTCTTAAGGTTTTAAATGACTTATCATCAACCGATGCTGGCCATAAATCCAGCCTTGTCCTCCTGGATTTAAGTGCTGCATTCAACACTGTAGACCATGACATCCTTTTGGACCGTCTCCAAACCTTTTACAGTAGTTTAGGTCAGTGGCTCCCAATTGGTGGGTCATGGTCCAAAAGTGGGTCACGGGCCCATTCTGAATGGACGACAAGTGACTTGCAAACGTGTCAATTTGTAAATTTCCAGCACAGAGCATTTATTTTGAAGTTCTGTTTTCTGCTGTAGAGTGACAACTGACAGCTACCTGACAGAGACAACAAACTAGCTCAACAACATGGCCAAAAGCAAGTATGACGCTGAATGTATTAATCTGTGGCACCTCAAACTAATGACCCCGTGGCTGGACCAGTTGGAAACCACTGGTTTATGTCACACCTAACAGACAGGAGTTTTGTGTGGTTATTCCCGACGCCAGGTCTAGCACAACAGATGTCCACTGTGGAGTGCCCCAGGGGTTGGTGCTAGGTCTTGTCCACTTTTCAGTTTATATGGTCCCTCTTGGCTACCTTATACGCAGACATAATAACAGTTTCCATTTATACGCAGATGATACTCAGATCTATTTAAACTTTGATCCAACAAATATCAACACCCATCGAAACACTGTTAACCTGCTAAATTGCCTTCATGACATGACATCTCCAATTTCCTTAATCTGCCACGTAAATAGCATTGGGACAGATGCAGGCACACCTGGCTTTTAAAGGGAATGGGAGATGAAGCTGACTGGTTGAATTCAGGTTACACCCAAAACACAACCCCCCTTGGACGCCGGCGTCCGCGCTCCCCTCCTCCTCTGTTAAGGCTCATTTATGCTCCCTTTACGTACGAAAATGTATACGTCTGTTTCAAACGATGTTATCGTCACTGCCCACATACTTCCATGCGTCCTTTACATTGGCATAGATATTAACCAATATATCCACCAGGAGGCAGCCCAGCGTCAAAAGTTTATTGTAACAACACACTCAGAAACCAACATGGCGACTGTGGAGGAGATATTGATAATGTACCTCTTGCATAAAAGACAAAAACAGAGGCAGCGTTGTAGGAGGCGGTAGTTGATGAGGCTTTTAAATACATCGCGACTGGAGGACAGAGAATTCTTTTCTCTAGTACTGCCGATGAGAGAAATTGAATTGTTATTTCTTCTTTGTGTCTCACTAGAGCTACGTATCAGGTAGTGACAGCAACACTGCCCCCATGGTTCCTCATGGTACTGCTCCATTTGGCCCATATCCATAAGCTTTATGGAAACGTGCAGAAATACCGACGAAATGAACACGGAGCACGGGCAGAAGGCTCCATCTGTATCCGGATCCGTATTTAACGTTTAGCATAAATGAGCCCTTAAATGGTATCTCACAGGCGCACTACGTCATCAAACCATGTGATGTTTGGTATCACCGGATTCAGTAAGCTCTTGGCTTCCTGAATCCAGCATCGTTTTTCTGTTATTTCTTATGGATTTCGCACCAGAGCAGCCTAAACACACAGAGTCCAAAATCGCGATGAGTGGTGACAAGCCATGTCATGCCATTTTTCGAGGGGAAAAGTTAAAGGATTACTCACGATCTCATGTGGAGCAGCGAGTGGGCACATAGCTGTTTTAAAAAAAGGTAAGAGTCTCACTCCTACCACTATTTTTGGCTGAGATATACCGCCTAGAAAGTGGGATCATAACTTTCACGTTTCATATGGCTTTATTTGGTGATATTTTATGGTGCTTCTGTGTCATAAACAACATCAGCTATCATAATCACACTTGATTTCAATAAGGTACAATGTTTGAAGCTGGCTGAGTGTTGTTTGATCACTGATAGTACTGTTTTGAAGTGGAGTGAGAGCTCTTGTCATTTGGAGCTCCAGTGGATCTTTTCATGGTAAAAAACACTATAGAATGGTCATACTTTGAGCAATCTTCTTCAAACTTGAAACAAATGTTCATTGATAGTGTGCCTACAGCCCCACAGTGTCATTTACCTACTCAGATGAAGCCACAGACAGTTATTCATCCTGAAAAACATTTTTTATTTTATTTTAGGCAAAATCTTCAACTTTCTACTGACTTCAGAGACCCATTACTCTGTCTCTGTATCACCTAGAGTGTTTCTCAGACTTTCGCAAGAAACTTCAGGGAGTTTTCTTTCTGGCAAGACCTCATGCATGCATGTTGTCAGAGCGGTTCAAAGGCTACAGTCATTTTAATTTGGGTATGTCATTTTAGGCTTTTCGCCACAAAATGGGGGTGGAGTGCAAGAGGTTAAGGGAAAAGGGCCCATAGCCTTTGTTCTCTTTCTAAAAGGTTTTGTCTTCCAATATTCACAAAAATGTGTCTTGGAAGGACTTATCTGACAAAACCATCTTATGAGCACTTGTGTCACAAATTTACAGTTTGATGTTTTTATTTTTTCTGTAGTTACCACTGCAACCTACCCTGGAAATCTAGAGTTCTCGCGAGAGCACAATTTGAATTTGCTCAGCAAGTCACTCTGGCAATCAGTAAAGATGCTCATTACCTATGCCCTTGGAGCCACTAATCACATCGGTGTATCTGATATAGGTGGGCCAGAGGCGAGCTAAACAGATGACGACAGCGCTGTGACGACGAAGTCTGGAATCAGTCAGTAAACATTGCAAGATAGCTACGGATGAACACCACTTGTTTGAAATGGCTTTGGCCGCTACAATGAACGAGTTAGACTTGGCTTTTTCTCTAAAAGAGGAACAGAAGACGGCGCTCTTTCCTTTGTCTTTCCTTTGCAAGAAGGACGTTTTTGCTGTTTTGCCGACCGGATATGGCAAGAGTCTAATCTACCAGTTAGCTCCGCTGGTAGCTAAGCATATACGTCGCCCCGTGTATTGTTCTGATTGGTCGTAGTGTTATCCAATTGCGTGCAGTGATGTTAGGCCCGTTTCCACTGCAGGAACTTTGGGGTAATTTTACGGGGCCGGGGCTGTTGGTGCGTGTCTCCACTGCAGGAACCACCCCCGAAGGACAGAGTTCCGGAACTTTTACAGGGGCTAAAGAAGTCCCTGCCTCGGGGTAGGTACTCAGAACGGCCCGAAAGACTCCTGGCTGGGGCTTGGGGATTACTTGGTGCTGATTGGATATACTCACAGAGGGATGTGACGACAACAGAAAGCAACAAAATAGCCGGCATTTTTAAAACTCAGCAGACGAGAGTTAGCTTGTTCATATAGCTTCCTCCTCCATGTAAAAAAAAAAACTCACTAAATGGCCCGTAAAAAAATTATTTATTCCAGCGGATATCTTAGTTACAACATAACTGAGCTAGCAAAGCAGTTTTGTGTTGATATGTGCGGTATTTATTCAGTTTTGGGAAATCACGATGTCTAGAAAGCATCAGCTGACAGGGACAGCTAACAGCAGCAGCAAAGCTAACATCAGGCTGTGATCTGTTAAAAGCCTCCCGTTGTCGGCTATGACATGAAACTACTCCAGTTAGCTCAATCATGTTGTAACTAAGACATCCGCTGGAAAAAATATTTTTTTCACGGGCCATTTAGTGAGTTATTACAGACACCGCTAAGGGCTAACAGCTAACGGCATCCCTACGTCGCCCCGGTCAAAATGGTCGCACAACGATTACGTCACATCCAGAGCCCATAACTTTACAGGAACCTTCCTCCGACTCCGCTTTCAGTGGAGACACGGCGGTTGAGAGGGCCGAGTGAGAGGACGTTTCTGTAGTAGTTCCTGCCCGCCAAATAGTACCAGGAACTTCTTCAGTGGAAAAGGGCCTATTTACAAATGCATGCTTGGTGTCGCCCCTCAAGTTGGGCCATTTTCATTACTCATGGCCAGATCCTAAATCTTTCTAGATTTGGGTCTGGATTTCCAGGCTAACTGCAACCATCTTTGCTCCTGTAAAATCAATTTAGGCTTACCTCTAAGGTAAGAGAGGTGGCTTCTTTGTTAACTTAAAACAGGAAATCTTTACAAATAATGACTAAATGGCAAGTTTCTAAGAAGATTTCTGATAAACATAATTCTTAATGTGGCAGCCTTAAGTCTTTTGCACTAACTGTATTGATATGATTCTGTTTTTGTGAAAGCCATTATGAAAGATTAACTCTGATAGTGGTTGATGCTGGTTTTAATGCTGGTGGTTACTCTACGTTTGAAGTGACTGAAGAACGATGTATCTCTCAGACTGTGTGGCGATGTTTGAATAAATATGAATCTCATAGCCAAAGTAAAGAATGCACCACTCCAAGTTCTCTCTCTCTGGACAAACCTGAATCACTGACACAACAAAGGCTGAGAGCGACTGTAAGACGCTATTGTGAGATTTAATTATGGGAAATCACACGGCAGGGTGTGACTGTCTGTAAACATCACTACTGCTTTAATTAAAGCTGCTGACATTAAACATGCTGTGATACATTTTCTGTTTCCCCACCAAAATTACAAAACATCACACAGAGACTATTTGAATTCTTCAAAGATTTTGTATTCTGATTATTGTAAAGTTTTTGACAGAAATTGTACAAACTACAAGAAATCTCCCAGAATACAGCTATGCATGATTACATAAATACACTTAGTATAAATTATATATATATATATTTGGCTGGTTTAAGCTGTATGGTGATCAAGACTAAACAAGAAACTAAGTTAAATATTAAATAAAACATTATTAAAGCTAAGTTAAATATTGCTAAAGCACAGCACTCAGTAAAGCAAGATTAATTTGTACATTTAGTAGTGCAAATATTTTCTGACATTCCAGGGCTTAAAGTTATATTGTTTGTTTGGCTTATTATTCTAGTGATGATTCAGTGGACCAGGAATGTAAAGCTGAATTTAATAGCAAGTTAGCCCGAAAAGCTATAAGACTTAAGATAATCATGAATCTTGGATTTCTACTGACAACAAATCTTTTTTGAAACAAGTGATGGCAGTCATGATCTGATAGCATTCAGATGGAAATCAGTGTTGATGCTATTGCTGGCTGGACAGTAGCCATGACAACAGTACCAGGCAGAATGCGGTGATGAGACTGATCTTATGGCTTACTCCACTTGAAACTGTCAATGAAGAAGAGAAAAGGAAACAAAACATTAACAAACGGTTGTACAGCTCTTAAAATTTTTGATAAAGAGGCACTCAGTATTGCTTACTTATGCCATTCACGTAAATGGAGGCGGTTTCGATATCAAAGCCGGTGACGTTTTGAGCTGCACTGCTCAAAACGCTGGCAATCTGAGTGTCATTAGGCGCAGATGAGTTTACAAAGACAAGGTCCATTAGGTTGATAACTGATCCGTTACTGCAGAAGCATAAACAAAAAAATATTGATTGAAATATCAGATTGATGCCTCTATTCTGTAATCCCAACACAATAAATCCTAGTAAATTACCTGAAGGACAGCACTACCAGGGACTTGAAGGAGGAAGGGAATCCCTTATGGAAAACAGGATCAAGCTGCAGAAACAGAAAACAAGTTGTATTTAAGCACTTTTTACACTTATATTTGTCTTTGAACACTGAACTGTGTGTACAAGACAGGTTGTACAGTGAGCTGGAGGTGTAATTTTATTTGTTTTTGATATGTTCCCCTTGATATCTCCGTCATCATTTCCTCCTGGAAATTTGAATAAGTTGTCCTTTTAAAGATATGTGGAGTGTCTAATAAGCTTGAAGATGAATTTCTTAAATGTCCTGTTTGTATGTTTTGTTGTTTTGTGTATCCTGTATGTTTTGTTTTGTGTATCCTGTACTTTCTGGAGTGTAGTAAACTACTATTTACATGGAAAGGGCAGCCCATCACACAAAACATCTTGCCAGCTGTGTTTGAATTCTTCATACCAAATTATACTGTTAGAATGCAGGTTTATCATATCTTAATGCCCATTCTTCTCAGTGCTTGGCACTCACCAAATGCCTCAGTGTACCAAGATGAGCAGAAGGACATTTGGTAGTGAAGAGGCAGACATGCCATTGGGGGAGAGAGGGGAGTATGAAATGCAACAAATGTCCCTGACTGGAATAGAACACTTTTTCACCAATTTCATTCAATCAGTGGACTCAGAAATGTCTTGAACTTTCTAGCAGAGATAAAGTACCTCATCAAGGACCTATTAGAAATTTTCTAGATGTAGCATCATCTAACTATAAAGCAAGGAATCTCTGTGTGAGTGTGTGTGTTAGTGTGTCCTTCGCCTATCTCAAACAAAAAAACAAACTGTTCATCCAATCAAACTTGGCAGACGTATTGCTGGGGGCCCAAGGATATGCAGTGCCGATTTTGGTATGATTTCGACACGACATGTTCAATATAAGTGAACTTTGAATAAACAAGCGAACAGTGCTCTGAGGCTCTGTGTAGAGGCAGGGGTGGGGCTTGAGGGCTCTTTGGAGAATGAAGCACGTCTTCACAATGGATGATTGTTAATCTGGAGATGTTACAGGGGAGAAAAGTCAAATATTTCAAGCATCAGCGATGCAACTTTTGGAATAAATGCTTTTGATCCCAGACCCAAGTGAGCACAGTGTAAGGTGTGAAGTTGTTTGTATAAGTGGTCCTCAAGAGAGCTGCAAGCTAACCATAGTAACTCTTGCCTGCCTGCAAGAGAGAGGAGAGAGAAGGGGAGAGATGCTGTGCTGCCAGAGGAGCCGCTGACTGAGATCATTCTGAGCTGCAAGTCACACAAAGGGTCTGAAAAAGTCACCAAATCTAGCAGGAAAGCTGCCAAGTGTGTGATCTGTGTGTGTGTGTGTGTGTTTGTGTGTGTGTGCTAAATACCCAGTATTTAAATAGACAGATAGATAGATAGATGCTCTACTTTATAACCACAGTGTTGCAGACTGAGTAGGGCATGACCTACATCCGCTGTGTAGATGTGCCGCACTTACTTAAAACACCATTAACGTTAACTGCAGTGGTTTTGTCAAAGCGAGTGACTAATACACCCATGTGGAAATTGATACCTCTGCTAACATTTCATTGGTGAATTTTTCAGGGGTGCATTTAGTTATTTGGGGGCCCCAGATAAATGCCTTCTTACTTTACTTTTCACCCTTTCTCTACCTGGCAATGTTTGTGGTAGAAAGTTAGGGCTACTCAAAAGTTTTATTTTTCTCTAAAATAAAACTATTAACTATTTAAAGTAAAACTATTAATACCGAACAGCAAAAGTCCTGCATTCAAATTTTTTTACTTTAAGTGAAGAGGGGCTTAAAGAGGCTCCTTTAATCCAGACAATTTAGACCTTCTCAACCTGTTTGTGGTGGGGCTTTAAATTATTATTAAATGCTGGATACCTAAATAAACGATAATATATCACATTTTAATTGATATATTTTGTGAGCAAAATCTGATTCTACAACATAACCACTAACATGTATCTGTCAGGTAAATGTAGGCGAGTAGCAGGCCTACAATGTTTT
The DNA here is from genome assembly GCA_037127435.1 of Epinephelus malabaricus. NCBI lineage: Eukaryota > Metazoa > Chordata > Actinopteri > Perciformes > Serranidae > Epinephelus > Epinephelus malabaricus. Next base: position 17,657,850 of record JANUFT010000023.1, on the reverse strand, counting down.
CCTCTGAAGAGTGGACTGTAAATAAGTAATATACCATTCAGTTCCGTATTTTCTTCAGTGCTTTGGGGGTTTTTTGTTTGTTATTTTTGCTGTACAATGAGTTAGAATAGCAACATAATTTAATATTTTGTATATCTAAACATCAAAATAAATCTACAGCTGTTTGGGGCTCAGTTGTATTGCTCAGGACCCAGGGAAGCACAGTGTCGAGAGTGAAGTTGTTTGTATGAGCGGTTCTCCAGAAAGCTGCAAGCAACAATACCGCAGGCAGTCAGCCCATTCCCAAAAGGTATGTTTTGAGTGGGCACTGTACTAGTTGATTAAATGGAAGGATTAATTTTAGGCTTATAGAGGCTAATTTGGTAATTTGCAGCTTACAATTTACACTTTTTTTTTAAAAAAAGTTATAACATTGGTAACACTTATAATAGTTATTTCACTGTTTGAATCATGTACCAATCTATTACTTCTTGGCACTCAGCAAGACTATGGGGAACAAGGGAGTAACATGTGTGCACGTTGAAGGAAAGGAGGAATGAATTATACTATATATTGTTTTTTAATATAATATAAATATAAAGTACAAGACTGGAAAACAGAACTGAAGTTTAGGAAAATTCTGTTAACAAGTCAGTGGAACCTATCAAGTAATTGTGTACAGTTGTAATATGCTACCAAAACTGTGGAGGAACACAGTAGGGTAACTGTTTGGTTTCCCAGTGCTGTATCCCAAAGGTTTTCAGGTTTTTCAACATGAATAAAAAATAGTATAATGCAATCCTTCTTTCCTCTAAAATAAGCAAAATGTCACTCCCTTGTTCCTTGTGGTCTTGTTTTCATCCTCTGTACCTACATTTCAGTAGCAGTGGGAACCAGGACGTATCTTGGTAGTCCCTGCTTGGCTTTAACTGTATCTTTTAGCTGAATGAAAGACTTTTTTTTGATCAGACATCTGGATCTCTTGCTTTCAGAGAAGAGTCCTGAGCAAAAGTTTGAGCTGCTCAACTCACAATCACTCTCTGAGCAGCATTAGCAAGCACCATGGGAGTAACCTTGGGGCTACTTCAACTCAACCTGAGGAGCCATGGTTTCTCCTGGAGAACAAAGCCCAAGGCAATGGCCAGCTTCACTCTCTGTCTTGTCCCAGTGGAGACAGGGTCTCCTATTGGCAGGAGTGGAAATCCCTGTGAGCTCAACTCCATGTAACATTAAACCGGAGAACTGGTCTGCAGCCTGCAAGAGGGAAACATGCTCACAAGCCCCTGCCTCCCCCTCCTCCACCTCTGGACATCCCACTGACCAATAGTTTTAACATCCTGAGTTTGCAGGAGTTTCTTCTTCCATTAAATTTGCAAGACAAACCTATTATTTTAGTGTCATTGCCTAAAGCCACCATAAGCCAAGAATAATTACTTAACGTATTGTCAACGGTCCTAAAAATAAGGCTTTCTCTGATCACTCAACTGAAGCAAGTGAATAGTTCACTATATTCTTTACAGATAGAGTAGGGAAAAAAAACGAGTCAGATTACGCCACAGACTTGAAACTGTATTATCACCGACCCGCCTACTGTCTCACGTCCCTCTTTTGAATGAATTTGTCTGTAGACGCTGCTGGAGACTGTCTCTCAGCCAAACTGCTTCTTATGTTACCTAGATGCAATTCCCACTAGACTCTTAAAAGAGGCCTTACCACATATTGCTCCAAACGTTCTTTTCATTATCAGTCGCTCACTTGCAACTGGCATTGTACCATCATTTTTTAAATATGCTCTTGTGGAACCCTTTTCTCAAAAAACGTAATTTAGATCTGCATGTACTAAACAATAATAGACTGATCAGACTTCCAAACTCCCACTGCTATCAAAGATCCTAGAAAAGACTATCTACAGACAAATAACTGCCTGCATGAATCAACATTTTTGAGAAGTTCTAATCTGGCTTTGGGAAAAACAAAGCAGTGAGACTGCACTACCTAGGGTGACAAATGATCCTTTCTTTGCTGCTGATGCTGATGAAGGGTCTGCCCTGATCCTACTTGACTCAGTTGATTGATTGTAGAAGTTATAGACACTGCTCTTAAATGGAAGCAGAGTACCTCAAGGCTCTGCCCCAGGTCCTCTTCTGTTCTGGATTTACATGCTTCCTTTGGGCAAATTAATTTTCAATCATAAAATGTCTTTCCATTGTTATGCTGATGACACTCAACTCTGTGTATCTATAAAACCAGGACACCCCCACCAATCTGACTTCTTTAAAAATGTCTGAGGGACATCAAGTGCTGGATGTCAAATAACTGCCTCCAACTGAATGAAGAAAATCTGAAATAATATTATTTGGACCACTAGATACTTCAGTATGCAATTATACATTTCCTAATTTAATGCCCTTGGTTAGGTGCAATGCTACAAATCTCTGAGCTGTCTTTATTCCAATTGACCTTTCAATAATCATGTCTGTGGAGTTCAGTCTTGTTTTTATCAACTTTGAATGGTTTTAAAAATCAGATAATTTCTATCATACACTGACTTGGACAAAATTATTCAAGCTTTTACAAATGTTCTACAAATGGCTACTGTAATTTAAGATTTTATACTAAGCCTGAAACTTACCTGTCCCTTTATCATTGCAGCTCGCTGTTTAAAAGCTGTAGATGATGGATTCAGCAAGTCAGTTGTAAAGGTGCTTTGAAGAGATCTGAAAGTCACCCTTATTGTTATGAGTGCTACAGTTGTTGTTGCTGCAGTTGTGGGTGGGGAAGTCGTAGGTGCTGCAGTTGTAGTTGCAGCAGTTGTTGGTGCTGCAGTTGTAGGTGCAGCAGTTGTGGGTGCGGAAGTCGTAGGTGCTACAGTTGCAGGTGAAGCAGTTGTAGTTGCATCTGTAACTGGGCTATCTGTAAAGACATATTTAAGGACTATATGAATAGTATTGGTGCCCAAAACAAAACAATATATTTTTACTTGTCATTTTTCAGCTGACTTTGGTGTCAGTTTCACTGATGTATAAGGACCATCAAAGACTTGTACTATCTCATCTAATTCTGAAGTGGCTATGAATCATACGAGTGTCTATGAATCTTGTCTTTACCAACTTTTGTTTTGTGGCAACATAATTTCTTATGACTAGAGTGAAACATTGTGTTGTGCATGCTTACCTAACACTGTGAGTGAGTTTGGATTTACGGTCACATTGAAGGTATTGTTGGAATTATTCAGAGCATCTGCGAAGGTACGAATAACCTCTGCATTTGATGGGAGTTGTGCAATAGGAACTGTTCCATTGAAACCAATCCCCAGAGTTGCATTAACTCCTGCTGTTCGTAGTGTTTGTGGGCTGTATCATAAAAACCAAATGGGACAAGTGTTAAATAATGTTAGATGAATCTGTTGCCTTGTGTTATGTGTGATTTGCACATGACATTGACAACATTAGAAGATACCAATTAAGAGACCAAAATCCTGAAAATGCAAATGACAAAAAAAGACTTAGAAAAATACTCTTACCTGAACTTTATCACAACGCAGTAGATAAACTTTAGTTGAAACTTTTTTATGTATATCTGAACACACTGGAAAAGAAAGTAACATAAGAAGACTGTAAAGTTCCTTTTAAGCATGATTTTCTTCATCATTCACTTACAACATTGGCATAGTCAATGACAAATGTAAAATTAAAGAATGCACTTACCATTGCCACAACTCTTTTTGCAAGGTCTTTGTATTCACTGCTGCTGGGGTCAGTGAGGGCATCTGAGTAAGGTTCTTCTGGCAAGTCTGCGGAGATAGTATATTGATGTGCTGCAGTACTGGGTGCAGATGTAGAAGGTGAAGCAGCGGAAGGTGCTGCAGTTGTAGGTGGAACATTTGTTGGAGGGGCAGTCATAGGTGTGCTGGTTGTTGAAGCGACTGTTATTGGTGCAGCAGTTGTAGGGGCAGCAGTTGTCAGTGATACAGTTGTAGGGACTGCCGCTGTTGGTGCAGAAGTTGTAGGGGCTGCTGTAGTCTGTGCAGCTGTTGTAGGTGCAGCTGTTGTCGGTAGAGCTATTGTAGGTGCTTCAGTTGTTGGAGTGGCAGTCGAAGGTGCAGCAGTGGTAGCTGCAGCAGTCATCATTGCAGAAGTTGTAGGTGCAGCAGTTGTTGGAGCGGCAGTTGTATGTGCTGCAGTGGTAGGTGCTGAAGTTGTAGGAGCAGCAGTCGTAACTGCAGCTGTTGTAGGTGCCACAGTCGTAGGTGCTGCAGTTGTGGGACCAACAGTGGTTTGTGCAGGTGTTGTACGTACTGCAGTGGTAGGTGCTGCAGTTGTCGGAGCAGCAGTTGTTGGTGCCACAGTTGTAGGGACTAGAGTGGATGGTGCAGGAGTGGTAGGGGCAGCAGTTGTCAGGGCTGCAGTTGAAGGTGCAGCAGTTGTAGGTGCAGCAGTTGTTGGTGCAGCAGTTGTAGGTGCAGCAGTTGTTGGTGCAGCAGTTGTCGGTGCTACAGTTGTAGGGGCTGCCGTTGTCGGTGCAGCAGTCGTAGCTGCAGCTGTTGTAGGTGCTGCAGTTGTGGGAGCGACAGTTGTTTGTCCAACTCCTGTAGGTGCTGCAGTGATCGGAGCAGCAGTTGAAGGTGCAGCTGCCGTTGGTGCAGCAGTTGTAGGTGCAGCAGTTGTGTGTGACGCAGTCGTAGGTGCAGCAGTCGAAGGTGCAGCAGTTGTTGGTGCAGCAGTTGTAGGTGCTGCCGTTGTAAGTGTGGCAGTTATGTGTGACGCAGTCGTAGCTGCAGCAGTTGAAGGTGCAGCAGTTGTTGTAGCGGCAGTTGTAGGGACTGCTGTAGTCTGTGCAGCTGTCGTTAGTGCAGCAGTTGTAGGTGCTACCGTTGTAAGTGCGGCAGTTGTGTGTGATGCAGTCGTAGGTGCAGCAGTCGAAGGTGCAGAAGTTGTAGGAGCAGCTGTTGTCTGTGCTACAGTTGTAGTGGCTGCAGTTGTTGGAGCGGCAGTTGATGATGCAGAAGTGGTCGGGGCAGCAGTTGTCAGTGCTCCAGTTGTAGGGCCTGCAGTTGTTAGTGTGGCAGTTGATGGTGCAGCAGTGGTAGGGGAGGCAGTTGTCTGTGCTACAGTTGTAGTGGCTGGAGTTGACGGTGCAGCAGTGGTAGGGGCAGCAGTTGAAGGTGCAGCAGTGGTAGGTGCAGCAGTTGTTGGTGCAGCAGTTGTAGGTGCTTCCGTTGTAGGTGTAGCAGTTGTTGGTCCAGCAGTTGTCGGTGCTACCATTGTAGGGGCTGCCGTTGTCGGTGCAGCAGTTGCAGGGGCAGTTGTAGTCTGTAAAGCTGTTGTTGGTGCAGCAGTTGTAGGTGCAGCATTTGTTGGAGCGGCAGTTGTATGTGCTGCAGTGGTAGGTGTTGAAGTTGTAGGTGAAGCTGTTGTAGGAGCAGCAGTTGTAGGGGCAGCAGTTGTCAGTGATACAGTTGTAGGGACTGCCGCTGTTGGTGCAGAAGTTGTAGGGGCTGCTGTAGTCTGTGCAGCTGTTGTAGGTGCAGCTGTTGTCGGTAGAGCTATTGTAGGTGCTTCAGTTGTTGGAGTGGCAGTCGAAGGTGCAGCAGTGGTAGCTGCAGCAGTCATCATTGCAGAAGTTGTAGGTGCAGCAGTTGTTGGAGCGGCAGTTGTATGTGCTGCAGTGGTAGGTGCTGAAGTTGTAGGAGCAGCAGTCGTAACTGCAGCTGTTGTAGGTGCCACAGTCGTAGGTGCTGCAGTTGTGGGACCAACAGTGGTTTGTGCAGGTGTTGTACGTACTGCAGTGGTAGGTGCTGCAGTTGTCGGAGCAGCAGTTGTTGGTGCCACAGTTGTAGGGACTAGAGTGGATGGTGCAGGAGTGGTAGGGGCAGCAGTTGTCAGGGCTGCAGTTGAAGGTGCAGCAGTTGTAGGTGCAGCAGTTGTTGGTGCAGCAGTTGTAGGTGCAGCAGTTGTTGGTGCAGCAGTTGTCGGTGCTACAGTTGTAGGGGCTGCCGTTGTCGATGCAGCAGTCGTAGCTGCAGCTGTTGTAGGTGCTGCAGTTGTGGGAGCGACAGTTGTTTGTCCAACTCCTGTAGGTGCTGCAGTGATCGGAGCAGCAGTTGAAGGTGCAGCTGCCGTTGGTGCAGCAGTTGTAGGTGCAGCAGTTGTGTGTGACGCAGTCGTAGGTGCAGCAGTCGAAGGTGCAGCAGTTGTTGGTGCAGCAGTTGTAGGTGCTGCCGTTGTAAGTGCGGCAGTTATGTGTGACGCAGTCGTAGCTGCAGCAGTTGAAGGTGCAGCAGTTGTTGTAGCGGCAGTTGTAGGGACTGCTGTAGTCTGTGCAGCTGTCGTTAGTGCAGCAGTTGTAGGTGCTACCGTTGTAAGTGCGGCAGTTGTGTGTGATGCAGTCGTAGGTGCAGCAGTCGAAGGTGCAGAAGTTGTAGGAGCAGCTGTTGTCTGTGCTACAGTTGTAGTGGCTGCAGTTGTTGGAGCGGCAGTTGATGATGCAGAAGTGGTCGGGGCAGCAGTTGTCAGTGCTCCAGTTGTAGGGCCTGCAGTTGTTAGTGTGGCAGTTGATGGTGCAGCAGTGGTAGGGGAGGCAGTTGTCTGTGCTACAGTTGTAGTGGCTGGAGTTGACGGTGCAGCAGTGGTAGGGGCAGCAGTTGAAGGTGCAGCAGTGGTAGGTGCAGCAGTTGTTGGTGCAGCAGTTGTAGGTGCTACCGTTGTAGGTGTAGCAGTTGTTGGTCCAGCAGTTGTCGGTGCTACCATTGTAGGGGCTGCCGTTGTCGGTGCAGCAGTTGCAGGGGCAGTTGTAGTCTGTAAAGCTGTTGTTGGTGCAGCAGTTGTAGGTGCAGCATTTGTTGGAGCGGCAGTTGTATGTGCTGCAGTGGTAGGTGTTGAAGTTGTAGGTGAAGCTGTTGTAGGAGCAGCAATCGTAGGTGCGGCAGTTGTCGGTGATGCAGTCGTAGGTGCTGAAGTTTTAGGTGCAGCAGGTGAAGGGGCTGCTGTAGTCTGTGCAGCTGTTGTAGGTGCAGCTGTTGTTGGTACAGCAGTGGTAGATGCTACCGTTGTAGGTGCGGCTGTTGTGGATGACGCAGTCGTAGGTGCAGCAGTCGAAGGTGCAGAAGTTGTAGGGGCAGCTGTTGTCTGTGCTGCAGTTGGAGTGGCTGCAGTTGTTGGAGCGGCAGTTGATGGTGCAGCAGTGGTCGGAGCAGCAGTTGTCAGGGCTGCAGTTGAAGGTGCAGCAGTGGTAGGTGCAGCAGTTGTAGGTGCTACCGTTGTAGTTGCAGCAGTTGTTGGTGCAGCAGTGGTCGGTGCTACAGTTGTAGGGGCTGCCGTTGTCGGTGCAGCAGTTGTAGGTGCAGCTGTCGTTGGTGCAGCAGTTGTAGGTGCTACCGTTGTAGGTGCAGCAGTTGTGGGTGACGCAGTCGTAGGTGCTGAAGTTGTAGGTGCAGCAGTTGAAGGGGTTGCTGTAGTCTGTGCACCTGTTGTAGGTGCAGCTGTTGTTGGTGCAGCACTTGTAGATGCTACCGTTGTAGGTGCGGCTGTTGTGGGTGACGCAGTCGTAGGTGCTGAAGTTGTAGGTGCAGCAGTTGAAGGGGCTGCTGTAGTCTGTGCAGCTGTTGTACGTGCAGCTGTTGTTGGTGCAGCAGTTGTAGGTGCTACCGTTGTAGGTGAGGCAGTTGTGTGTGACGCAGTTGTAGGTGCAGCAGTTGTCGGAGTTACAGTTGAAGGTGCGGCAGTGGTAGGGGCAGCAGTTGTCGGGGCTGCAGTTGAAGGTGCAGCAGTGGTAGGTGCAGCACTTGTTGGTGCAGCAGTTGTAGGTGCTACTGTTGTAGGTGCAGCAGTTGTTGGTGCAGCAGTTGTTGGTATTACAGTTGTACGGGCTGCCGTTGTCGGTGCAGCAGTTGTTGGTGCTACCATTGTAGGTGCGGCAGTTGTGGGTGACGCAGTCGTAGGTGCAGCAGTTGTAGGGGCAGCAGTTGCCGGTGCTGCAGTTGTAGGGGCTGCAGTTGTTGGAACAGCAGTTGACGGTGCAGCTGTGGTAGGGGCGGCAGTTGTAGGTGCAGCAGTTGGTGTGGCAGTTGATGGTGCAGCAGTGGTAGGGGAAGCAGTTCTGTGTGCTACAGTTGTAGGGGCTGCAGTTAACGGTGCAGCAGTGGTAGGGGCAGCAGTTGTCGGAGCTGCAGTTGAAGGTGCAGCAGTGGTAGGTGCAGCACTTGTTGGTGCAGCACTTGTAGGTGCTACCGTTGTAGGTGCAGCAGTTGTTGGTGCAGCAGTCGTTGATACTACAGTTGTAGGGGCTGCCGTTGTCGGTGCAGCAGTTGTAGGTGCTACCGTTGTAGCTGCGGCAGTTGTGGGTGATGCAGTCGTAGGTGCAGCAGTTGAAGTGGCTGCTGTAGTCTGTGCAGCTGTCGTTGGTGCAGCAGTTGTCGGAGCATGAGTTGTCGGTGCTACAGTTGTAGGGGCTGCAGTTGTTGGAGCAGCAGTTGACGGTGCAGCTGTGGTAGGGGAAGCAGTTGTAGGTGCAGCAGTTGTCGGTGCAGCAGTTGTCGGTGCTACCGTTGTACGGGCTGCTGTTGTCTGTGCAGCAGTTGTAGGGGAAGTTGTAGTCTGTGCAGCTGTTGTTGGTGCAGCAGTTGTAGGTGCAGCAGTTGTTGGAGTGGCAGTCGAGACTGTAGCAGTGGTAGCTGCAGCAGTCGTCATTGCAGTAGTTGTTGGAGCTGCAGTTGTATGTGCTGCAGTGGTAGGTGCTGAAGTTGTAGGTGCAGCTGTTGTAGGAGCAGCAGTCGTAGGTGCGGCAGTTGTCAGTGATGCAGTTGTAGGTGACGCAGTCGTAGGTGCAGCAGTTGAAGGGGCTGCTGTAGTCTGTGCAGCTGTTGTAGGTGCAGCTGTCGTTGGTGCAGCAGTTGTTGGAGCGGCAGTCGAAACTGTAGCAGTGGTAGCTGCAGCAGTCGTCATTGCAGTAGTTGTTGGAGCGGCAGTTGTCTGTGCTGCAGTGGTAGGTGCTGAAGTTGTAGGTGCAGCTGTTGTGGGAGCAGCAGTCGTAGGTGCTACCGTTGTCAGTGCGGCAGTTGTGGGTGATGCAGTCGTAGGTGCTGAAGTTGTAGGTGCAGCAGTTGAAGGGTCTGCTGTAGTCAGTGCAGATGTTGTAGGTGCAGCTGTTGTTGGTACAGCAGTTGTAGGTGCTACCGTTGTAGGTGCGGCAGTTGTGGGTGACGCAGTCGTAGGTGCAGCAGTTGTAGGGGCTGCTGTAGTCTGTGCAGCTGTTGTAGGTGCAGCTGTCGTTGGTGCAGCAGTTGTTGGGGCAGCAGTTGTCGGAGCATCAGTTGTCGGTGCTGCAGTTGTAGGGGCTGCAGTTGATGGAGCAGCAGTTGACGGTGCAACTGTGGTAGGGGCAGCAGTTGTAGGTGCAGCAGTTGTTGGAGCAGCAGTTGACGGTGCAACTGTGGTAGGGGCAGCAGTTGTTGGTGCAGCAGTTGTCGGTGCTATCGTTGTAGGGGCTGCCGTTGTCTGTGCAGCCGTTGTAGGGGCAGTTGTAGTCTGTGCAGCTGTTGTTGGTACAGCAGTTGTAGGTGCTACCGTTGTAGGTGCGGCAGTTGTGGGTGACGCAGTCGTAGGTGCTGAAGTTGTAGGTGCAGCAGTTGAAGGGGCTGCTGTAGTCTGTGCAGCTGTTGTAGGTGCAGCTGTCGTTGGTGCAGCAGTTGTAGGGGCAGCAGTTGTCGGAGTATCAGTTGTCGGTGCTACAGTTGTAGGGGTTGCAGTTGTTGGAGCAGTAGTTGACGGTGCAGCTGTGGTAGGGGCAGCAGTTGTAGGTGCAGTAGTTGTTGGTGTAGCAGTTGTCGGTGCTATCGTTGTAGGGGCTGCCGTTGTCGGTGCAACAGTTGTAGGGGCAGTTGTAGTCTGTGCAGCTGTTGTAGGTGCAGCAGTTGTTGGAGCGGCAGTCGAGACTGTAGCAGTGGTAGCTGCAGCAGTCGTCATTGCAGTAGTAGTTGGAGCTGCAGTTGTATGTGCTGCAGTGGTAGGTGCTGAAGTTGTAGGTGCAGCTGTTGTAGGAGCAGCAGTCGTAGGTGCGGCAGTTGTCGGTGATGCAGTTGTAGGTGACGCAGTCGTAGGTGCAGCAGTTGAAGGGGCTGCTGTAGTCTGTGCAGCTGTTGTAGGTGCAGCTGTCGTTGGTGCAGCAGTTGTAGGGGCAGCAGTTGTCGGAGCATCAGTTGTCGGTGCTACAGTTGTAGAGGTTGCAGTTGTTGGAGCAGCAGTTGACGGTGCAGCTGTGGTAGGGGCAGCAGTTGTAGGTGCAGCAGTTGTTGGTGCAGCAGTTGTCGGTGCTATCGTTGTAGGGGCTGCCGTTGTCGGTGCAGCAGTTGTAGGGGCAGTTGTAGTCTGTGCAGCTGTTGTAGGTGCAGCAGTTGTTGGAGCTGCAGTCGAAACGGTAGCAGTGGTAGCTGCAGCAGTCGTCATTGCCATAGTTGTTGGAGCGGCAGTTGTATGTGCTGCAGTGGTAGGTGCTGAAGTTGTAGGTGCAGCTGTTGTAGGAGCAGCAGTCGTAGGTGCTACCATTGTCGGTGCGGCAGTTGTGGGTGATGCAGTCGTAGGTGCTGAAGTTGTAGGTGCAGCAGTTGAAGGGGCTGCTGTAGTCTGTGCAGCTGTTGTAGGTGCAGCTGTTGTTGGTGCAGCAGTTGTAGGGGCAGCAGTTGTCGGAGCATCAGTTGTCGGTGCTGCAGTTGTAGGGGCTGCAGTTGTTGGAGCAGCAGTCGACGGTGCAACTGTGGCAGGGGCAGCAGTTGTAGGTGCAGCAGTTGTTGGTGCAGCGGTTGTCAGTGCTACCGTTCTAGGGGCTGCCGTTGTCTGTGCAGCCGTTGTAGGGGCAGTTGTAGTCTGTGCAGCTGTTGTTGGTACAGCAGTTGTAGGTGCTACCGTTGTAGGTGCGGCAGTTGTGGGTGACGCAGTTGTAGGTGCTGAAGTTGTAGGTGCAGCAGTTGAAGGGGCTGCTGTAGTCTGTGCAGCTGTTGTAGGTGCAGCTGTTGTTGGTGCAGCAGTTGAAGGTGCTACCGTTGTAGGTGAGGCAGTTGTGTGTGACGCAGTTGTAGGTGCAGCAGTTGTCTGAGTTGCAGTTGAAGGTGCGGCAGTTGTGTGTGATGCAGTCGAAGGTGTAGAAGTTGTAGGGGCAGCTGTTGTCTGTGCTACAGTTGTAGTGGCTGCAGTTGTTGGAGCGGCAGTTGATGGTGCAGCAGTGGTCGGGGCAGCAGTTGTCGGTGTTCCAGTTGTAGGGCCTGCAGTTGTTGGTGTGGCAGTTGATGGTGCAGCAGTGGTAGGGGAGGCAGTTGTGTGTGCTACAGTTGTAGGGGCTGCAGTTGACGGTGCAGCAGTGGTAGGGGCAGCAGTTGTCGGGGCTGCAGTTGAAGGTGCAGCAGTGGTAGGTGCAGCACTTGTTGCTCCAGCAGTTGTAGGTGCTACCGTTGTAGGTGCAGCAGTTGTTGGTTCAGCAGTCGTTGGTACTACAGTTGTAGGGGCTGCCGTTGTCGGTGCAGCAGTTGTAGGTGCTACCGTTGTAGGTGCGGCAGTTGTGGGTGACGCAGTCGTAGGTGCAGCAGTTGAAGTGGCTGCTGTAGTCTGGGCAGCTGTTGTAGGTGCAGATGTCGTTGGAGCAGCAGTTGACGGTGCAGCTGTGGTAGGGGCAGCAGTTGTAGGTGCAGCAGTTGTCGGTGCAGGAGTTGTCTGTGCTACCGTTGTACGGGCTGCTGTTGTCTGTGCAGCAGTTGTAGGGGAAGTTGTAGTCTGTGCAGCTGTTGTTGGTGCAGCAGTTGTAGGTGCAGCAGTTGTTGGAGCGGCAGTCGAGACTGTAGCAGTGGTAGCTGCAGCAGTCGTCATTGCAGTAGTTGTTGGAGCTGCAGTTGTATGTGCTGCAGTGGTAGGTGCTGAAGTTGTAGGTGCAGCTGTTGTAGGAGCAGCAGTCGTAGGTGCGGCAGTTGTCGGTGATGCAGTTGTAGGTGACGCAGTCGTAGGTGCAGCAGTTGAAGGGGTTGCTGTAGTCTGTGCAGCTGTTGTAGGTGCAGCTGTCGTTGGTGCAGCAGTTGGAGGGGCATCAGTTGTCGGAGCTTCAGTTGTAGGTGCTGCCGTTGTCTGTGCAGCCGTTGTAGGGGCAGTTGTAGTTTGTGCAGCTGTTGTTGGTACAGCAGTTGTAGGTGCTACCGTTGTAGGTGCGGCAGTTTTGGGTGACGCAGTCGTAGGTGCTGAAGTTGTAGGTGCAGCAGTTGAAGGGGCTGCTGTAGTCTGTGCAGCTGTTGTAGGTGCAGCTGTTGTTGGTGCAGCAGTTGAAGGTGCTACCGTTGTAGGTGAGGCAGTTGTGTGTGACGCAGTTGAAGGTGCAGCAGTTGTCTGAGTTGCAGTTGAAGGTGCGGCAGTTGTGTGTGATGCAGTCGAAGGTGCAGAAGTTGTAGGGGCAGCTGTTGTCTGTGCTACAGTTGTAATGGCTGCAGTTGTTGGAGCAGCAGTTGATGGTGCAGCAGTGGTCGGGGCAGCAGTTGTCGGTGTTCCAGTTGTAGGGCCTGCAGTTGTTGGTGTGGCAGTTGATGGTGCAGCAGTGGTAGGGGAGGCAGTTGTCGGGACTGCAGTTGAAGGTGCACCAGTGGTAGGTGCAGCACTTGTTGCTGCAGCAGTTGTAGGTGCTACCGTTGTAGGTGCAGCAGTCGTTGGTACTACAGTTGTAGGGGCTGTCGTTGTCGGTGCAGCAGTTGTAGGTGCTACCGTTGTAGGTGTGGCAGTTGTGGGTGATGCTGTCGTAGGTGCAGCAGTTGAAGTGGCTGCTGTAGTCTGTGCAGCTGTTGTAGGTGCAGCTGTCGTTGGTGCAACAGTTTTCGGAGCATCAGTTGTCGGTGCTACAGTTGTAGGGGCTGCCGTTGTTGGAGCAGCAGTTGACGGTGCAGCTGTGGTAGGGGCAGCAGTTGTAGGTGCAGCAGTTGTCGGTGCAGGAGTTGTCGGTGCTACCGTTGTACGGGCTGCTGTTGTCTGTGCAGCAGTTGTAGGGGAAGTTATAGTCTGTGCAGCTGTTGTTGGTGCAGCAGTTGTAGGTGCAGCAGTTGTTGGAGCGGCAGTCGAGACTGTAGCAGTGGTAGCTGCAGCAGTCGTCATTGCAGTAGTTGTTGGAGCTGCAGTTGTATGTGCTGCAGTGGTAGGTGCTGAAGTTGTAGGTGCAGCTGTTGTAGGAGCAGCAGTCGTAGGTGCGGCAGTTGTCGGTGATGCAGTTGTAGGTGACGCAGTCGTAGGTGCAGCAGTTGAAGGGGCTGCTGTAGTCTGTGCAACTGTTGTAGGTGCAGCTGTCGTTGGTGCAGCATTTCTAGGGGCATCATTTGTCGGAGCTTCAGTTGTCGGTGCTACAGTTGTAGGGTTTGCAGTTGTTGGAGCAGCAGTTGACGGTGCAGCTGTGGTAGGGGCAGCAGTTGTAGGTGCAGCAGTTGTTGGTGCAGCAGTTGTGGGTGCTATCGTTGTAGGGGCTGCCGTTGTCGGTGCAGCAGTTGTAGGGGCAGTTGTAGTCTGTGCAGCTGTTGTAGGTGCAGCAGTTGTTGGAGCGGCAGTCGAAACTGTAGCAGTGGTAGCTGCAGCAGTCGTCATTGCAGTAGGTGTTGGAGCAGCAGTTGTATGTGCTGCAGTGGTAGGTGCTGAAGTTGTAGGTGCAGCTGTTGTAGGAGCAGCAGTCGTAGGTGCTGCAGTTGTAGGGGCTGCTGTAGTTTGTGTAGCTGTTGTAGGTGCAGCTGTCGTTGGTGGAGCAGTTGTAGGGGCAGCAGTTGTCGGTGCTGCAGTTGTTGGAGCAGCAGTTGACGGTGCAGCTGTGGTAGGGGCAGCAGTTGTAGGTGCAGCAGTTGTTGGAGCAGCAGTTGTCGGTGCTACCGTTGTAGGTGCTGCCGTTGTCTGTGCAGCCGTTGTAGGGGCAGTTGTAGTCTGTGCAGCTGTTGTTGGTACAGCAGTTGTAGGTGCTACCGTTGTAGGTGCGGCAGTTGTGGGTGACGCAGTCGTAGGTGCTGAAGTTGTAGGTGCAGCAGTTGAAGGGGCTGCTGTAGTCTGTGCAGCTGTTGTAGGTGCAGCTGTCGTTGGTGCAGCAGTTGTCGGAGCATCAGTTGTCGGTGCTACAGTTGTAGGGGCTGCAGTTGTTGGAGCAGCAGTTGACGGTGCAGCTGTGGTAGGGGCAGCAGTTGTCGGTGCAGCAGTTGTCGGTGCAACCGTTGTACGGGCTGCTGTTGTCTGTGCAGCAGTTGTAGGGGAAGTTGTAGTCTGTGCAGCTGTTGTTGGTGCAGCAGTTGTAGGTGCAGCAGTTGTTGGAGCAGCAGTCGAAACTGTAGCAGTGGTAGCTGCAGCAGTCGTCATTGCAGTAGTTGTTGGAGCGGCAGTTGTACGTGCTGCAGTGGTAGGTGCTGAAGTTGTAGGTGCAGCTGTTGTAGGAGCAGCAGTCGTAGGTGCTACCGTTGTAGGTGCGGCAGTTGTGGGTGACGCAGTCGTAGGTGCAGCAGTTGTAGAGGCTGCTGTAGTCTGTGCAGCTGTTGTAGGTGCAGCTGTCGTTGGTGCAGCAGTTGTAGGGGCAGCAGTCGTCGGTGCTGCAGTTGTAGGGGCTGCAGTTGTTGGAGCAGCAGTTGATGGTGCAGCTGTGGTAGGGGCAGCAGTTGTAGGTGCAGCAGTTGTTGGTGCAGCAGTTGTCGGTGCTACCGTTGTAGGTGCTGCCGTTGTCTGTGCAGCCGTTGTAGGGGCAGTTGTAATCTGTGCAGCTGTTGTTGGTACAGCAGTTGTAGGTGCTACCGTTGTAGGTGCGGCAGTTGTGGGTGACGCAGTCGTAGGTGCTGAAGTTGTAGGTGCAGCAGTTGAAGGGGCTGCTGTAGTCTGTGCAGCTGTTGTAGGTGCAGCTGTTGTTGGTGCAGCAGTTGAAGGTGCTACCGTTGTAGGTGAGGCAGTTGTGTGTGACGCAGTTGTAGGTGCAGCAGTTGTCTGAGTTGCAGTTGAAGGTGCGGCAGTTGTGTGTGATGCAGTCGACGGTGCAGAAGTTGTAGGGGCAGCTGTTGTCTGTGCTACAGTTGTAGTGGCTGCAGTTGTTGGAGCGGCAGTTGATGGTGCAGCAGTGGTCGGGGCAGCAGTTGTCGGTGCTCCAGTTGTAGGGCCTGCAGTTGTTGGTGTGGCAGTTGATGGTGCAGCAGTGGTAGGGGAGGCAGTTGTGTGTGCTACAGTTGTAGGGGCTGCAGTTGAAGGTGCAGCAGTGGTAGGTGCAGCACTTGTTGCTGCAGCAGTTGTAGGTGATACCGTTGTAGGTGCGGCAGTTGTGGGTGACGCAGTCGTAGGTGCAGCAGTTGAAGTGGCTGCTGTAGTCTGTGCAGCTGTTGTAGGTGCAGCTGTCGTTGGTGCAGCAGTTGTAGGGGCAGCAGTTGTCGGAGCATCAGTTGTCGGTGCTACAGTTGTAGGGGTTGCAGTTGTTGGAGCAGCAGGTGACGGTGCAGCTGTGGTAGGTGCAGCAGTTGTAGGTGCAGCAGTTGTTGGTGCAGCAGTTGTCGGTGCTATCGTTGTAGGGGCTGCCGTTGTCGGTGCAGCAGTTGTAGGGGCAGTTGTAGTCTGTGCAGCTGTTGTAGGTGCAGCAGTTGTTGGAGCGGCAGTCGAAACTGTAGCAGTGGTAGCTGCAGCAGTCGTCATTGCAGTAGTTGTTGGAGCGGCAGTTGTATGTGCTGCAGTGGTAGGTGCTGAAGTTGTAGGTGCAGCTGTTGTAGGAGCAGCAGTCGTAGGTGCTACCGTTGTCGGTGCGGCAGTTGTGGGTGATGCAGTCGTAGGTGCTGAAGTTGTAGGTGCAGCAGTTGAAGGGGCTGCTGTAGTCTGTGCAGCTGTTGTAGGTGCAGCTGTTGTTGGTACAGCAGTTGTAGGTGCTACCGTTGTAGGGGCGGCAGTTGTGGGTGACGCAGTCGTAGGTGCAGCAGTTGTAGGGGCTGCTGTAGTCAGTGCAGCTGTTGTAGGTACAGCTGTCGTTGGTGCAGCAGTTGTAGGGGCAGCAGTTGTCGGAGCATCAGTTGTCGGTGCTGCAGTTGTAGGGGCTGCAGTTGTTGGAGCAGCAGTTGACGGTGCAGCTGTGGTAGGGGCAGCAGTTGTAGGTGCAGCGGTTGTTGGTGCAGCAGTTGTCGGTGCTACCGTTGTAGGGGCTGCCGTTGTCTGTGCAGCCATTGTAGGGGCAGTTGTAGTCTGTGCAGCTGTTGTTGGTACAGCAGTTGTAGGTGCTACCGTTGTAGGTGCGGCAGTTGTGGGTGACGCAGTCGTAGGTGCTGAAGTTGTAGGTGCAGCAGTTGAAGGGGCTGCTGTAGTCTGTGCAGCTGTTGTAGGTGCAGCTGTCGTTGGTGCAGCAGTTGTCGGAGCATCAGTTGTCGGTGCTACAGTTGTAGGGGCTGCAGTTGTTGGAGCAGCAGTTGACGGTGCAGCTGTGGTAGGGGCAGCAGTTGTCGGTGCAGCAGTTGTCAGTGCAACCGTTGTACGGGCTGCTGTTGTCTGTGCAGCAGTTGTAGGGGAAGTTGTAGTCTGTGCAGCTGTTGTTGGTGCAGCAGTTGTACGTGCAGCAGTTGTTGGAGCGGCAGTCGAGACTGTAGCAGTGGTAGCTGCAGCAGTCGTCATTGCAGTAGTTGTTGGAGCTGCAGTTGTATGTGCTGCAGTGGTAGGTGCTGAAGTTGTAGGTGCAGCTGTTGTAGGAGCAGCAGTCGTAGGTGCGGCAGTTGTCGGTGATGCAGTTGTAGGTGACGCAGTCGTAGGTGCAGCACTTGAAGGGGCTGCTGTAGTCTGTGCAGCTGTTGTAGGTGCAGCTGTCGTTGGTGCAGCATTTGTAGGGGCAGCAGTTGTCGGAGCATCAGTTGTCGGTGCTACAGTTGTAGGGGCTGCAGTTGTTGGAGCAGCAGTTGACGGTGCAGCTGTGGTAGGGGCAGCAGTTGTCGGTACAGCAGTTGTCGGTGCAACCGTTGTACGGGCTGCTGTTGTCTGTGCAGCAGTTGTAGGGGAAGTTGTAGTCTGTGCAGCTGTTGTTGGTGCAGCAGTTGTACGTGCAGCAGTTGTTGGAGCGGCAGTCGAGACTGTAGCAGTGGTAGCTGCAGCAGTCGTCATTGCAGTAGTTGTTGGAGCTGCAGTTGTATGTGCTGCAGTGGTAGGTGCTGAAGTTGTAGGTGCAGCTGTTGTAGGAGCAGCAGTCGTAGGTGCGGCAGTTGTCGGTGATGCAGTTGTAGGTGACGCAGTCGTAGGTGCAGCACTTGAAGGGGCTGCTGTAGTCTGTGCAGCTGTTGTAGGTGCAGCTGTTGTTGGTACAGCAGTTGTAGGTGCTACCGTTGTAGGTGCGGCAGTTGTGGGTGACGCAGTCGTAGGTGCAGCAGTTGTAGGGGCTGCTGTAGTCTGTGCAGCTGTTGTAGGTGCAGCTGTCGTTGGTGCAGCAGTTGTAGGGGCAGCAGTTGTCGGAGCATCAGTTGTCGGTGCTGCAGTTGTAGGGGCTGCAGTTGTTGGTGCAGCAGTTGAAGGTGCTACCGTTTTAGGTGAGGCAGTTGTGTGTGACGCAGTTGTAGGTGCAGCAGTTGTCTGAGTTGCAGTTGAAGGTTCGGCAGTTGTGTGTGATGCAGTCGAAGGTGCAGAAGTTGTAGGGGCAGCTGTAGTCTGTGCAGCTGTTGTAGGTGCAGCTGTCGTTGGTGCAGCAGTTGTCGGAGCATCAGTTGTCGGTGCTACAGTTGTAGGGGCTGCAGTTGTCGGTGCAGCAGTTGTAGGTGCTACCGTTGTAGGTGCGGCAGTTGTGGGTGACGCAGTCGTAGGTGCAGCAGTTGAAGTGGCTGCTGTAGTCTGTGCAGCTGTTGTAGGTGCAGCTGTCGTTGGTGCAGCAGTTGTCGGAGCATCAGTTGTCGGTGCTACAGTTGTAGGGGCTGCAGTTGTTGGAGCAGCAGTTGACGGTGCAGCTGTGGTAAGGGCAGCAGTTGTAGGTGCAGCAGTTGTCGGTGCAGCAGTTGTCGATGCTACCGTTGTACGGGCTGCTGTTGTCTGTGCAGCAGTCGTAGGTGAAGTTGTAGTCTGTGCAGCTGTTGTTGGTGCAGCAGTTGTTGGAGCGGCAGTCGAGACTGTAGCAGTGGTAGCTGCAGCAGTCGTCATTGCAGTAGTTGTTGGAGTTGCAGTTGTATGTGCTGCAGTGGTAGGTGCTGAAGTTGTAGGTGCAGCTGTTGTAGGAGCAGCAGTCGTAGGTGCGGCAGTTGTCGGTGTTGCAGTTGTAGGTGACGCAGTCGTAGGTGCAGCAGTTGAAGGGGCTGCTGTAGTCTGTGCAGCTGTTGTAGGTGCAGCTGTCGTTGGTGCAGCAGTTGTAGGGGCAGCAGTTGTCGGAGCATCAGTTTTCGGTGCTACAGTTGTAGGGGTTGCAGTTGTTGGAGCAGCAGGTGACGGTGCAGCTGTGGTAGGTGCAGCAGTTGTAGGTGCAGCAGTTGTTGGTGCAGCAGTTGTCGGTGCTATCGTTGTAGGGGCTGCCGTTGTCGGTGCAGCAGTTGTAGGGGCAGTTGTAGTCTGTGCAGCTGTTGTAGGTGCAGCAGTTGTTGGAGCGGCAGTCGAAACTGTAGCAGTGGTAGCTGCAGCAGTCGTCATTGCAGTAGTTGTTGGAGCGGCAGTTGTATGTGCTGCAGTGGTAGGTGCTGAAGTTGTAGGTGCAGCTGTTGTAGGAGCAGCAGTCGTAGGTGCTACCGTTGTCGGTGCGGCAGTTGTGGGTGATGCAGTCGTAGGTGCTGAAGTTGTAGGTGCAGCAGTTGAAGGGGCTGCTGTAGTCTGTGCAGCTGTTGTAGGTGCAGCTGTTGTTGGTACAGCAGTTGTAGGTGCTACCGTTGTAGGGGCGGCAGTTGTGGGTGACGCAGTCGTAGGTGCAGCAGTTGTAGGGGCTGCTGTAGTCAGTGCAGCTGTTGTAGGTACAGCTGTCGTTGGTGCAGCAGTTGTAGGGGCAGCAGTTGTCGGAGCATCAGTTGTCGGTGCTGCAGTTGTAGGGGCTGCAGTTGTTGGAGCAGCAGTTGACGGTGCAGCTGTGGTAGGGGCAGCAGTTGTAGGTGCAGCGGTTGTTGGTGCAGCAGTTGTCGGTGCTACCGTTGTAGGGGCTGCCGTTGTCTGTGCAGCCGTTGTAGGGGCAGTTGTAGTCTGTGCAGCTGTTGTTGGTACAGCAGTTGTAGGTGCTACCGTTGTAGGTGCGGCAGTTGTGGGTGACGCAGTCGTAGGTGCTGAAGTTGTAGGTGCAGCAGTTGAAGGGGCTCCTGTAGTCTGTGCAGCTGTTGTAGGTGCAGGTGTCGTTGGTGCAGCAGTTGTCGGAGCATCAGTTGTCGGTGCTACAGTTGTAGGGGCTGCAGTTGTTGGAGCAGCAGTTGACGGTGCAGCTGTGGTAGGGGCAGCAGTTGTCGGTGCAGCAGTTGTCAGTGCAACCGTTGTACGGGCTGCTGTTGTCTGTGCAGCAGTTGTAGGGGAAGTTGTAGTCTGTGCATCTGTTGTTGGTGCAGCAGTTGTACGTGCAGCAGTTGTTGGAGCGGCAGTCGAGACTGTAGCAGTGGTAGCTGCAGCAGTCGTCATTGCAGTAGTTGTTGGAGCTGCAGTTGTATGTGCTGCAGTGGTAGGTGCTGAAGTTGTAGGTGCAGCTGTTGTAGGAGCAGCAGTCGTAGGTGCGGCAGTTGTCGGTGATGCAGTTGTAGGTGACGCAGTCGTAGGTGCAGCACTTGAAGGGGCTGCTGTAGTCTGTGCAGCTGTTGTAGGTGCAGCTGTCGTTGGTGCAGCAGTTGTAGGGGCAGCAGTTGTCGGAGCATAAGTTGTCGGTGCTACAGTTGTAGGGGCTGCAGTTGTTGGAGCAGCAGTTGACGGTGCAGCTGTGGTAGGGGCAGCAGTTGTCGGTACAGCAGTTGTCGGTGCAACCGTTGTACGGGCTGCTGTTGTCTGTGCAGCAGTTGTAGGGGAAGTTGTAGTCTGTGCAGCTGTTGTTGGTGCAGCAGTTGTACGTGCAGCAGTTGTTGGAGCGGCAGTCGAGACTGTAGCAGTGGTAGCTGCAGCAGTCGTCATTGCAGTAGTTGTTGGAGCTGCAGTTGTATGTGCTGCAGTGGTAGGTGCTGAAGTTGTAGGTGCAGCTGTTGTAGGAGCAGCAGTCGTAGGGGCGGCAGTTGTCGGTGATGCAGTTGTAGGTGACGCAGTCGTAGGTGCAGCACTTGAAGGGGCTGCTGTAGTCTGTGCAGCTGTTGTAGGTACAGCTGTTGTTGGTACAGCAGTTGTAGGTGCTACCGTTGTAGGTGCGGCAGTTGTGGGTGACGCAGTCGTAGGTGCAGCAGTTGTAGGGGCTGCTGTAGTCTGTGCAGCTGTTGTAGGTGCAGCTGTCGTTGGTGCAGCAGTTGTAGGGGCAGCAGTTGTCGGAGCATCAGTTGTCGGTGCTGCAGTTGTAGGGGCTGCAGTTGTTGGTGCAGCAGTTGAAGGTGCTACCGTTGTAGGTGAGGCAGTTGTGTGTGACGCAGTTGTAGGTGCAGCAGTTGTCTGAGTTGCAGTTGAAGGTTCGGCAGTTGTGTGTGATGCAGTCGAAGGTGCAGAAGTTGTAGGGGCAGCTGTAGTCTGTGCAGCTGTTGTAGGTGCAGCTGTCGTTGGTGCAGCAGTTGTCGGAGCATCAGTTGTCGGTGCTACAGTTGTAGGGGCTGCAGTTGTCGGTGCAGCAGTTGTAGGTGCTACCGTTGTAGGTGCGGCAGTTGTGGGTGACGCAGTCGTAGGTGCAGCAGTTGAAGTGGCTGCTGTAGTCTGTGCAGCTGTTGTAGGTGCAGCTGTCGTTGGTGCAGCAGTTGTCGGAGCATCAGTTGTCGGTGCTACAGTTGTAGGGGCTGCAGTTGTTGGAGCAGCAGTTGACGGTGCAGCTGTGGTAAGGGCAGCAGTTGTAGGTGCAGCAGTTGTCGGTGCAGCAGTTGTCGATGCTACCGTTGTACGGGCTGCTGTTGTCTGTGCAGCAGTCGTAGGTGAAGTTGTAGTCTGTGCAGCTGTTGTTGGTGCAGCAGTTGTTGGAGCGGCAGTCGAGACTGTAGCAGTGGTAGCTGCAGCAGTCGTCATTGCAGTAGTTGTTGGAGTTGCAGTTGTATGTGCTGCAGTGGTAGGTGCTGAAGTTGTAGGTGCAGCTGTTGTAGGAGCAGCAGTCGTAGGTGCGGCAGTTGTCGGTGTTGCAGTTGTAGGTGACGCAGTCGTAGGTGCAGCAGTTGAAGGGGCTGCTGTAGTCTGTGCAGCTGTTGTAGGTGCAGCTGTCGTTGGTGCAGCAGTTGTAGGGGCAGCAGTTGTCGGTGCTACAGTTGTAGGGGTTGCAGTTGTTGGAGCAGCAGGTGACGGTGCAGCTGTGGTAGGTGCAGCAGTTGTAGGTGAAGCAGTTGTTGGTGCAGCAGTTGTCGGTGCTATCGTTGTAGGGGCTGCCGTTGTCGGTGCAGCAGTTGTAGGGGCAGTTGTAGTCTGTGCAGCTGTTGTAGGTGCAGCAGTTGTTGGAGCGGCAGTCGAAACTGTAGCAGTGGTAGCTGCAGCAGTCGTCATTGCAGTAGTTGTTGGAGCGGCAGTTGTATGTGCTGCAGTGGTAGGTGCTGAAGTTGTAGGTGCAGCTGTTGTAGGAGCAGCAGTCGTAGGTGCTACCGTTGTCGGTGCGGCAGTTGTGGGTGATGCAGTCGTAGGTGCTGAAGTTGTAGGTGCAGCAGTTGAAGGGGCTGCTGTAGTCTGTGCAGCTGTTGTAGGTGCAGCTGTTGTTGGTACAGCAGTTGTAGGTGCTACCGTTGTAGGGGCGGCAGTTGTGGGTGACGCAGTCGTAGGTGCAGCAGTTGTGGGGGCTGCTGTAGTCAGTGCAGCTGTTGTAGGTACAGCTGTCGTTGGTGCAGCAGTTGTAGGGGCAGCAGTTGTCGGAGCATCAGTTGTCGGTGCTGCAGTTGTAGGGGCTGCAGTTGTTGGAGCAGCAGTTGACGGTGCAGCTGTGGTAGGGGCAGCAGTTGTAGGTGCAGCGGTTGTTGGTGCAGCAGTTGTCGGTGCTACCGTTGTAGGGGCTGCCGTTGTCTGTGCAGCCGTTGTAGGGGCAGTTGTAGTCTGTGCAGCTGTTGTTGGTACAGCAGTTGTAGGTGCTACCGTTGTAGGTGGGGCAGTTGTGGGTGACGCAGTCGTAGGTGCTGAAGTTGTAGGTGCAGCAGTTGAAGGGGCTGCTGTAGTCAGTGCAGCTGTTGTAGGTGCAGCTGTCGTTGGTGCAGCAGTTGTCGGAGCATCAGTTGTCGGTGCTACAGTTGTAGGGGCTGCAGTTGTTGGAGCAGCAGTTGACGGTGCAGCTGTGGTAGGGGCAGCAGTTGTCGGTGCAGCAGTTGTCAGTGCAACCGTTGTACGGGCTGCTGTTGTCTGTGCAGCAGTTGTAGGGGAAGTTGTAGTCTGTGCAGCTGTTGTTGGTGCAGCAGTTGTACGTGCAGCAGTTGTTGGAGCGGCAGTTGAGACTGTAGCAGTGGTAGCTGCAGCAGTCGTCATTGCAGTAGTTGTTGGAGCTGCAGTTGTATGTGCTGCAGTGGTAGGTGCTGAAGTTGTAGGTGCAGCTGTTGTAGGAGCAGCAGTCGTAGGTGCGGCAGTTGTTGGTGATGCAGTTGTAGGTGACGCAGTCGTAGGTGCAGCACTTGAAGGGGCTGCTGTAGTCTGTGCAGCTGTTGTAGGTGCAGCTGTTGTTGGTACAGCAGTTGTAGGTGCTACCGTTGTAGGTGCGGCAGTTGTGGGTGACGCAGTCGTAGGTGCAGCAGTTGTAGGGGCTGCTGTAGTCTGTGCAGCTGTTGTAGGTGCAGCTGTCGTTGGTGCAGCAGTTGTAGGGGCAGCAGTTGTCGGAGCATCAGTTGTCGGTGCTGCAGTTGTAGGGGCTGCAGTTGTTGGTGCAGCAGTTGAAGGTGCTACCGTTGTAGGTGAGGCAGTTGTGTGTGACGCAGTTGTAGGTGCAGCAGTTGTCTGAGTTGCAGTTGAAGGTTCGGCAGTTGTGTGTGATGCAGTTGAAGGTGCAGAAGTTGTAGGGGCAGCTGTAGTCTGTGCAGCTGTTGTAGGTGCAGCTGTCGTTGGTGCAGCAGTTGTCGGAGCATCAGTTGTCGGTGCTACAGTTGTAGGGGCTGCAGTTGTCGGTGCAGCAGTTGTAGGTGCTACCGTTGTAGGTGCGGCAGTTGTGGGTGACGCAGTCGTAGGTGCAGCAGTTGAAGTGGCTGCTGTAGTCTGTGCAGCTGTTGTAGGTGCAGCTGTCGTTGGTGCAGCAGTTGTCGGAGCATCAGTTGTCGGTGCTACAGTTGTAGGGGCTGCAGTTGTTGGAGCAGCAGTTGACGGTGCAGCTGTGGTAAGGGCAGCAGTTGTAGGTGCAGCAGTTGTCGGTGCTACAGTTGTAGGGGTTGCAGTTGTTGGAGCAGCAGGTGACGGTGCAGCTGTGGTAGGTGCAGCAGTTGTAGGTGCAGCAGTTGTTGGTGCAGCAGTTGTCGGTGCTATCGTTGTAGGGGCTGCCGTTGTCGGTGCAGCAGTTGTAGGGGCAGTTGTAGTCTGTGCAGCTGTTGTAGGTGCAGCAGTTGTTGGAGCGGCAGTCGAAACTGTAGCAGTGGTAGCTGCAGCAGTCGTCATTGCAGTAGTTGTTGGAGCGGCAGTTGTATGTGCTGCAGTGGTAGGTGCTGAAGTTGTAGGTGCAGCTGTTGTAGGAGCAGCAGTCGTAGGTGCTACCGTTGTCGGTGCGGCAGTTGTGGGTGATGCAGTCGTAGGTGCTGAAGTTGTAGGTGCAGCAGTTGAAGGGGCTGCTGTAGTCTGTGCAGCTGTTGTAGGTGCAGCTGTTGTTGGTACAGCAGTTGTAGGTGCTACCGTTGTAGGGGCGGCAGTTGTGGGTGACGCAGTCGTAGGTGCAGCAGTTGTAGGGGCTGCTGTAGTCAGTGCAGCTGTTGTAGGTACAGCTGTCGTTGGTGCAGCAGTTGTAGGGGCAGCAGTTGTCGGAGCATCAGTTGTCGGTGCTGCAGTTGTAGGGGCTGCAGTTGTTGGAGCAGCAGTTGACGGTGCAGCTGTGGTAGGGGCAGCAGTTGTAGGTGCAGCGGTTGTTGGTGCAGCAGTTGTCGGTGCTACCGTTGTAGGGGCTGCCGTTGTCTGTGCAGCCGTTGTAGGGGCAGTTGTAGTCTGTGCAGCTGTTGTTGGTACAGCAGTTGTAGGTGCTACCGTTGTAGGTGCGGCAGTTGTGGGTGACGCAGTCGTAGGTGCTGAAGTTGTAGGTGCAGCAGTTGAAGGGGCTCCTGTAGTCTGTGCAGCTGTTGTAGGTGCAGCTGTCGTTGGTGCAGCAGTTGTCGGAGCATCAGTTGTCGGTGCTACAGTTGTAGGGGCTGCAGTTGTTGGAGCAGCAGTTGACGGTGCAGCTGTGGTAGGGGCAGCAGTTGTCGGTGCAGCAGTTGTCAGTGCAACCGTTGTACGGGCTGCTGTTGTCTGTGCAGCAGTTGTAGGGGAAGTTGTAGTCTGTGCATCTGTTGTTGGAGCGGCAGTTGTATGTGCTGCAGTGGTAGGTGCTGAAGTTGTAGGAGCAGCAGTCGTAACTGCAGCTGTTGTAGGTGCCACAGTCGTAGGTGCTGCAGTTGTGGGACCAACAGTGGTTTGTGCAGGTGTTGTACGTACTGCAGTGGTAGGTGCTGCAGTTGTCGGAGCAGCAGTTGTTGGTGCCACAGTTGTAGGGACTAGAGTGGATGGTGCAGGAGTGGTAGGGGCAGCAGTTGTCAGGGCTGCAGTTGAAGGTGCAGCAGTTGTAGGTGCAGCAGTTGTTGGTGCAGCAGTTGTAGGTGCAGCAGTTGTTGGTGCAGCAGTTGTCGGTGCTACAGTTGTAGGGGCTGCCGTTGTCGGTGCAGCAGTCGTAGCTGCAGCTGTTGTAGGTGCTGCAGTTGTGGGAGCGACAGTTGTTTGTCCAACTCCTGTAGGTGCTGCAGTGATCGGAGCAGCAGTTGAAGGTGCAGCTGCCGTTGGTGCAGCAGTTGTAGGTGCAGCAGTTGTGTGTGACGCAGTCGTAGGTGCAGCAGTCGAAGGTGCAGCAGTTGTTGGTGCAGCAGTTGTAGGTGCTGCCGTTGTAAGTGTGGCAGTTATGTGTGACGCAGTCGTAGCTGCAGCAGTTGAAGGTGCAGCAGTTGTTGTAGCGGCAGTTGTAGGGACTGCTGTAGTCTGTGCAGCTGTCGTTAGTGCAGCAGTTGTAGGTGCTACCGTTGTAAGTGCGGCAGTTGTGTGTGATGCAGTCGTAGGTGCAGCAGTCGAAGGTGCAGAAGTTGTAGGAGCAGCTGTTGTCTGTGCTACAGTTGTAGTGGCTGCAGTTGTTGGAGCGGCAGTTGATGATGCAGAAGTGGTCGGGGCAGCAGTTGTCAGTGCTCCAGTTGTAGGGCCTGCAGTTGTTAGTGTGGCAGTTGATGGTGCAGCAGTGGTAGGGGAGGCAGTTGTCTGTGCTACAGTTGTAGTGGCTGGAGTTGACGGTGCAGCAGTGGTAGGGGCAGCAGTTGAAGGTGCAGCAGTGGTAGGTGCAGCAGTTGTTGGTGCAGCAGTTGTAGGTGCTTCCGTTGTAGGTGTAGCAGTTGTTGGTCCAGCAGTTGTCGGTGCTACCATTGTAGGGGCTGCCGTTGTCGGTGCAGCAGTTGCAGGGGCAGTTGTAGTCTGTAAAGCTGTTGTTGGTGCAGCAGTTGTAGGTGCAGCATTTGTTGGAGCGGCAGTTGTATGTGCTGCAGTGGTAGGTGTTGAAGTTGTAGGTGAAGCTGTTGTAGGAGCAGCAGTTGTAGGGGCAGCAGTTGTCAGTGATACAGTTGTAGGGACTGCCGCTGTTGGTGCAGAAGTTGTAGGGGCTGCTGTAGTCTGTGCAGCTGTTGTAGGTGCAGCTGTTGTCGGTAGAGCTATTGTAGGTGCTTCAGTTGTTGGAGTGGCAGTCGAAGGTGCAGCAGTGGTAGCTGCAGCAGTCATCATTGCAGAAGTTGTAGGTGCAGCAGTTGTTGGAGCGGCAGTTGTATGTGCTGCAGTGGTAGGTGCTGAAGTTGTAGGAGCAGCAGTCGTAACTGCAGCTGTTGTAGGTGCCACAGTCGTAGGTGCTGCAGTTGTGGGACCAACAGTGGTTTGTGCAGGTGTTGTACGTACTGCAGTGGTAGGTGCTGCAGTTGTCGGAGCAGCAGTTGTTGGTGCCACAGTTGTAGGGGACTAGAGTGGATGGTGCAGGAGTGGTAGGGGCAGCAGTTGTCAGGGCTGCAGTTGAAGGTGCAGCAGTTGTAGGTGCAGCAGTTGTTGGTGCAGCAGTTGTAGGTGCAGCAGTTGTTGGTGCAGCAGTTGTCGGTGCTACAGTTGTAGGGGCTGCCGTTGTCGATGCAGCAGTCGTAGCTGCAGCTGTTGTAGGTGCTGCAGTTGTGGGAGCGACAGTTGTTTGTCCAACTCCTGTAGGTGCTGCAGTGATCGGAGCAGCAGTTGAAGGTGCAGCTGCCGTTGGTGCAGCAGTTGTAGGTGCAGCAGTTGTGTGTGACGCAGTCGTAGGTGCAGCAGTCGAAGGTGCAGCAGTTGTTGGTGCAGCAGTTGTAGGTGCTGCCGTTGTAAGTGCGGCAGTTATGTGTGACGCAGTCGTAGCTGCAGCAGTTGAAGGTGCAGCAGTTGTTGTAGCGGCAGTTGTAGGGACTGCTGTAGTCTGTGCAGCTGTCGTTAGTGCAGCAGTTGTAGGTGCTACCGTTGTAAGTGCGGCAGTTGTGTGTGATGCAGTCGTAGGTGCAGCAGTCGAAGGTGCAGAAGTTGTAGGAGCAGCTGTTGTCTGTGCTACAGTTGTAGTGGCTGCAGTTGTTGGAGCGGCAGTTGATGATGCAGAAGTGGTCGGGGCAGCAGTTGTCAGTGCTCCAGTTGTAGGGCCTGCAGTTGTTAGTGTGGCAGTTGATGGTGCAGCAGTGGTAGGGGAGGCAGTTGTCTGTGCTACAGTTGTAGTGGCTGGAGTTGACGGTGCAGCAGTGGTAGGGGCAGCAGTTGAAGGTGCAGCAGTGGTAGGTGCAGCAGTTGTTGGTGCAGCAGTTGTAGGTGCTACCGTTGTAGGTGTAGCAGTTGTTGGTCCAGCAGTTGTCGGTGCTACCATTGTAGGGGCTGCCGTTGTCGGTGCAGCAGTTGCAGGGGCAGTTGTAGTCTGTAAAGCTGTTGTTGGTGCAGCAGTTGTAGGTGCAGCATTTGTTGGAGCGGCAGTTGTATGTGCTGCAGTGGTAGGTGTTGAAGTTGTAGGTGAAGCTGTTGTAGGAGCAGCAATCGTAGGTGCGGCAGTTGTCGGTGATGCAGTCGTAGGTGCTGAAGTTTTAGGTGCAGCAGGTGAAGGGGCTGCTGTAGTCTGTGCAGCTGTTGTAGGTGCAGCTGTTGTTGGTACAGCAGTGGTAGATGCTACCGTTGTAGGTGCGGCTGTTGTGGATGACGCAGTCGTAGGTGCAGCAGTCGAAGGTGCAGAAGTTGTAGGGGCAGCTGTTGTCTGTGCTGCAGTTGGAGTGGCTGCAGTTGTTGGAGCGGCAGTTGATGGTGCAGCAGTGGTCGGAGCAGCAGTTGTCAGGGCTGCAGTTGAAGGTGCAGCAGTGGTAGGTGCAGCAGTTGTAGGTGCTACCGTTGTAGTTGCAGCAGTTGTTGGTGCAGCAGTGGTCGGTGCTACAGTTGTAGGGGCTGCCGTTGTCGGTGCAGCAGTTGTAGGTGCAGCTGTCGTTGGTGCAGCAGTTGTAGGTGCTACCGTTGTAGGTGCAGCAGTTGTGGGTGACGCAGTCGTAGGTGCTGAAGTTGTAGGTGCAGCAGTTGAAGGGGTTGCTGTAGTCTGTGCACCTGTTGTAGGTGCAGCTGTTGTTGGTGCAGCACTTGTAGATGCTACCGTTGTAGGTGCGGCTGTTGTGGGTGACGCAGTCGTAGGTGCTGAAGTTGTAGGTGCAGCAGTTGAAGGGGCTGCTGTAGTCTGTGCAGCTGTTGTACGTGCAGCTGTTGTTGGTGCAGCAGTTGTAGGTGCTACCGTTGTAGGTGAGGCAGTTGTGTGTGACGCAGTTGTAGGTGCAGCAGTTGTCGGAGTTACAGTTGAAGGTGCGGCAGTGGTAGGGGCAGCAGTTGTCGGGGGCTGCAGTTGAAGGTGCAGCAGTGGTAGGTGCAGCACTTGTTGGTGCAGCAGTTGTAGGTGCTACTGTTGTAGGTGCAGCAGTTGTTGGTGCAGCAGTTGTTGGTATTACAGTTGTACGGGCTGCCGTTGTCGGTGCAGCAGTTGTTGGTGCTACCATTGTAGGTGCGGCAGTTGTGGGTGACGCAGTCGTAGGTGCAGCAGTTGTAGGGGCAGCAGTTGCCGGTGCTGCAGTTGTAGGGGCTGCAGTTGTTGGAACAGCAGTTGACGGTGCAGCTGTGGTAGGGGCGGCAGTTGTAGGTGCAGCAGTTGGTGTGGCAGTTGATGGGTGCAGCAGTGGTAGGGGAAGCAGTTCTGTGTGCTACAGTTGTAGGGGCTGCAGTTAACGGTGCAGCAGTGGTAGGGGGGCAGCAGTTGTCGGAGCTGCAGTTGAAGGTGCAGCAGTGGTAGGTGCAGCACTTGTTGGTGCAGCACTTGTAGGTGCTACCGTTGTAGGTGCAGCAGTTGTTGGTGCAGCAGTCGTTGATACTACAGTTGTAGGGGCTGCCGTTGTCGGTGCAGCAGTTGTAGGTGCTACCGTTGTAGCTGCGGCAGTTGTGGGTGATGCAGTCGTAGGTGCAGCAGTTGAAGTGGCTGCTGTAGTCTGTGCAGCTGTCGTTGGTGCAGCAGTTGTCGGAGCATGAGTTGTCGGTGCTACAGTTGTAGGGGCTGCAGTTGTTGGAGCAGCAGTTGACGGTGCAGCTGTGGTAGGGGAAGCAGTTGTAGGTGCAGCAGTTGTCGGTGCAGCAGTTGTCGGTGCTACCGTTGTACGGGCTGCTGTTGTCTGTGCAGCAGTTGTAGGGGAAGTTGTAGTCTGTGCAGCTGTTGTTGGTGCAGCAGTTGTAGGTGCAGCAGTTGTTGGAGTGGCAGTCGAGACTGTAGCAGTGGTAGCTGCAGCAGTCGTCATTGCAGTAGTTGTTGGAGCTGCAGTTGTATGTGCTGCAGTGGTAGGTGCTGAAGTTGTAGGTGCAGCTGTTGTAGGAGCAGCAGTCGTAGGTGCGGCAGTTGTCAGTGATGCAGTTGTAGGTGACGCAGTCGTAGGTGCAGCAGTTGAAGGGGCTGCTGTAGTCTGTGCAGCTGTTGTAGGTGCAGCTGTCGTTGGTGCAGCAGTTGTTGGAGCGGCAGTCGAAACTGTAGCAGTGGTAGCTGCAGCAGTCGTCATTGCAGTAGTTGTTGGAGCGGCAGTTGTCTGTGCTGCAGTGGTAGGTGCTGAAGTTGTAGGTGCAGCTGTTGTGGGAGCAGCAGTCGTAGGTGCTACCGTTGTCAGTGCGGCAGTTGTGGGTGATGCAGTCGTAGGTGCTGAAGTTGTAGGTGCAGCAGTTGAAGGGTCTGCTGTAGTCAGTGCAGATGTTGTAGGTGCAGCTGTTGTTGGTACAGCAGTTGTAGGTGCTACCGTTGTAGGTGCGGCAGTTGTGGGTGACGCAGTCGTAGGTGCAGCAGTTGTAGGGGCTGCTGTAGTCTGTGCAGCTGTTGTAGGTGCAGCTGTCGTTGGTGCAGCAGTTGTTGGGGCAGCAGTTGTCGGAGCATCAGTTGTCGGTGCTGCAGTTGTAGGGGCTGCAGTTGATGGAGCAGCAGTTGACGGTGCAACTGTGGTAGGGGCAGCAGTTGTAGGTGCAGCAGTTGTTGGAGCAGCAGTTGACGGTGCAACTGTGGTAGGGGCAGCAGTTGTTGGTGCAGCAGTTGTCGGTGCTATCGTTGTAGGGGCTGCCGTTGTCTGTGCAGCCGTTGTAGGGGCAGTTGTAGTCTGTGCAGCTGTTGTTGGTACAGCAGTTGTAGGTGCTACCGTTGTAGGTGCGGCAGTTGTGGGTGACGCAGTCGTAGGTGCTGAAGTTGTAGGTGCAGCAGTTGAAGGGGCTGCTGTAGTCTGTGCAGCTGTTGTAGGTGCAGCTGTCGTTGGTGCAGCAGTTGTAGGGGCAGCAGTTGTCGGAGTATCAGTTGTCGGTGCTACAGTTGTAGGGGTTGCAGTTGTTGGAGCAGTAGTTGACGGTGCAGCTGTGGTAGGGGCAGCAGTTGTAGGTGCAGTAGTTGTTGGTGTAGC